>JAKWJD010000798.1:0-15124 GCA_027705065.1 Solanum peruvianum | reverse complement strand
TCTAGCCAATCTTCACTACATCGGAAATCAGGGTGAGCTAATGCTTCTAGCTTGGACTGGATCTTCTTCTTCAAGTCTTGATGCCTTGAACTTCCGGCATGGACTAGCTTTCATTTGTTTTAGCTTCTTAGAATACTCTTAGCTTAGTAATTTGATCATAGATGTTCTTCTGATGATGACTTCCAGATTTTGGGGATAATAATAGTTATTGAATTGATTTTATTAATGAGTTTAAGTCTTCCGCATTGTACTTTGTTAATTATGTTGAAATGTGGGGGTTTAGATTGGTTGGTTCGCTCACATAGTAGGTTAAGTGTGGGTGCCAGTCGCGGCTCGATTTTGGGTCGTGACAAACTTGGTATCAGAGCATTAGGTTCGTTGGTCTAATCACACAAGAACGAGTCTAGTAGAGTCTTAAAGAACGGTAGGGGGCGCCTTTACTTTTCTTTGAGAGGCTATAAGACTGTAGGAAAATTCCATTCTTTCTTTCTTTCGTGCTATTACTTGGATCCAATTGGTATCTAGGTGATACAAATTGGTATCTAACCATCTTCACTCCTCTTTGCAGATGGTTAGAACTAGAGCAACGACTGCGCAAAAACCAACACCGGCAACACAAGATGCGTTGAGCAAGCCACTAGGGCTGTAGCTCGGGGAGGGGTAGTGGCAAGAGAGGCGTGTGGTAGAGGTCCGGGAGGACGTCCTCTAGAGGAAGAGGACAAGCACCTAGCCCATCTGATACTAGGGCGGTGGTGTGGGGGTGACTTCTCCACCCACTGAGGAAGTGGTAAGAGAGGGTGAGGAAGGGGAGAATGAACAAGTGCAGAACGAGGAACTGCCACCCCAACCAACCCCAGAGATGATCTATCAGGTTCTTGCTTATCTTAGCGGGTTATCTAATCAAGGCCAGACACCTCCAGTGTTTTCTGCACCAGCACCTCAGGTTCCGGAGGTACAACATGCGGCTAATATGGCTCCCCGCATGGATACCTCATTGGAAATAGGCACGTTTCCTCGTCTGACTACGGGGCCTATAATGACAAATGATCAGTATGAACTTTTCAGTAAGTTCTTAAAATTGAAACCTCCAGTCTTCAAGGGTGCTGAATTTGAGGATTCTTACGATTTTCTGGTTGACTGTCATGAGCTACTACACAAGATGGGTATCGTAGAACGATTTGGTGTTGAGTTCGTGAGTTATCAGTTTCAAGGGACCGCCAAAATGTGGTGGCGGTCACATGTTGAGTGCCAACCAACGGAGGCACCGCCTATGACTTGGGCATCATTCTCTAGCTTGTTTATGGAGAAGTATATCCCCCAGACTTTGAGGGATAGGAAAAGGGATGAGTTCTTGAGCCTAGAGCAAGGTAGGATGTCGGTTAATGCATATGAGGCTAAGTTTCGTGCATTATCCAGGTATGCCACCCAACTTTGTTTCAGTCCACAAGAGAGGATTCGCCGTTTTGTGAAAGGGTTGAGGTCAGAATTGCGGATTTCGGCCTTACAGGTAGCGACTACGGCAAAATCCTTCCAAGAAGTGGTAGACTTCGTGATAGAGGTGGAAGGAGTGAAGCCAGATGACTTCACCACGACATCGACATCAAAAAGGTTTCGAAAGGGAGGTGAGTTTAATGGTTCTTACTCCAGAGGGCAAGGCTCAGGGGGTTACTCGGCCCGACCAATTCAGTCTTCACTACAGAATGTAGTTGGGGGAAACTGGACATATTAGGAGAAATTGTCCGAAACAGATTTATAGGCCCCTGATAGCTAGAGGTAGAGGTGGTCATAGTAGAGGCCGTTATTCTGGAGGATGTGGTGGTCGAGGTAATGGTTGTCACCAAAACGGCAGAGGTGATGGGCAACTTGGAGCCACTACAACACAACATGGTAGGGGCAACGGACAGACAAGTAAGGGGGCCCATTGTTACGCTTTCCCTGGGAGATTTGAAGCGGAGACATCTGATGCTGTCATCACAGGTAATCTTTGGTTTTGATGCATGGCTTCTGTATTGTTTGATCCCGGATCCACATTTTCTTATGTATCTTTTTCATTTGCTACTGGTCTTAATTTACCTTGTGAATTGCTTGACATACCTATTCGTGTGTCTACTCCGGTGGGTGAGTCTGTGATAGTGAAAAAGTATATAGGTCTTGCTTGGTGACTTTTGTGGGGATCAACACTTATGTAGATTTGGTTATCTTAGAAATGGTTGACTTCAATGTAATTCTGGGTATGACTTGGCTTTCTCCAAATTTTGCAATCTTGGATTGTATTGCTAAAACTGTGACGTTAGCCAAGCCTGGGACAGACCAGTTAGTGTGGGAGGGTGACTACACTTCCACTCCGATTCGTATCATCTCCTTTCTTCGTGCTAATTGAATGGTTAGTAAACGGTGTTTAGTTTTCTTGGAAAATCTCAGGGATGACACTACCCCAGTACCTCCAATTGAGTCGGTTTCGGTAGTCCGTGAGTTTCTGGATGTGTTCCCTGCAGATCTTCCTGGTATGCCACCGGATAGAGATATCGATTTTGCATTGATTTGGAACCGGGGTACTCGCCCCATTTTTATACCCCCTTATAGAATGGCTCCCGCGGAGTTAAGAGAGTTAAAGGCCCAACTTCAAGAGTTGTGTGAGGCAAAGGCTTCATTAGACAATGTGCATCTCCTTGGGGGCTCCGGTGCTATTTGTGAGAAGAAGGATGGGAGTTTTCGGATGTGCATGATAGCATACCGGCAGTTGAACAAGGTAACTATTAAGAACAAGTATCCCATTCCTCGCATTGATGACTTGTTCGATCAATTACAAGGTGCTTGTGTCTTCTCTAGATGACTTGAGAGATCCGGTTATCATCAATTGAAAATACGGGCAACGGATGTGCCAAAGACTGCTTTTCGAACTAGGTATGGGCATTACGAATTTGTGGTAATGTCGTTTGGTCTTACGAATGCCCTGCTGCTTTCATGAGCTTGATGAACGGGATTTTTAAGCCATATCTGGATCTCTTGTGATCGTATTTATTGATGATTATACTGATATACTCAAAGAGTAAGAAGGAACACGAGGAGCATTTGAGAATGGTATTGGAGTTGTTGAGGAAGAAGAAGCTTTATGACAAATTCTCCAAGTGTGAGTTTTGGCTAGATTCAGGTTCCTTCTTGGGACACGTAGTTTCTAGGATGGAGTTATGGTGGATCCATCTAAGATTGAGATAGTGAAGAATTGGGTAAGACCCACAAACGTGTCAGAAATAAGGAGTTTTGCTGGTTTGGCTAGCTAACTACGCCGATTTGTCAAGGGATTCTCTTCTATTGCTTCCCAATTAACGAACTTGACTAAGCAGAATGTCCCATTTGTATGGTCGGATGAGTGTGAGGAAAGCTTTCAGAAATCAAGACCTTGTTGACTACTGCACCAATTCTTACCTTGCCAGTAGAGGGTAAGGATTCATCGTTTATTGTGATGCATCCTATTTGATTTTGGGTGCAGTGCTAATGCAAGAGAAGAATGTAATTGCTTATGCTTCGAGGCAATTAAAGGTGCAATGAACGTAACTATCAGACCCATGATTTGCAGTGGCCGCGGTAGTATTCGCACTAAAGCAATGGAGACACTATTTGTATGGGGTTAAATGTGAAGTCTATACGGACCATCGTAGCCTACAGTATGTCTTCACTCAAAAGATTTGAATTTGAGACGAGAGGAGATGGATGGAACTACTGAAGGACTTTGATATCACTATTCTGTATCATCCGGGAAGGCTAATGTTGTGGCAGACGCCTTAAGTAGAAAGGCAGGAAGCATGGAAGTCTAGCTCATTTGCAAGTTTCTAGACGCCCGTTGGGCAAGAGAAATCCAAAACTTGGCTAATGACTTTATAAGGCTAGAAGTAAATGAGAAGGGAGGATTTTTGGCTTTGTGTGGAGGTGAGATCTTCTTTTCTTGACAAGATCAAGGGAAAACAGTTTGATGATGAGAAACTAAGTCGAATCCGAGATAAAGTGTTGCGAGGAGAGGCTAAGGAAGCACAAATCGATGAGGAAGGTGTTTTGAGAATCAAGGGAAGGATATGTGTGCCTCGTGTTAATGACTTGATCCACACTATTCTTACAGAGGCTCATAGCTCCGGATATTCTATACATCCTGGTGCAACCAAGATGTACCGTGACCTAAAACAACACTTTTGGTGGAGTAGAATGAAGCGTGACATTGTGGATTTTGTTGCCAAATGTCCAAATTGTCAGCAAGTAAAGTATGAACACCAGAGGCCCATAGGAACACTTCAGAGAATGCCCATTCCTGAATGGAAGTGGGAGAGAATCGCAATGGACTTCGTGGTTGGTCTTCCCAAGACATTGGGTAAGTATGACTCTATTTGGGTGATTGTTGATAGATTAACTAAGTCTGCTCACTTCATTCCGGTCAAGGTGACCTACAATGCAGAGAAGTTAGCCAAAGTCTACATCTCAGAAATCGTTCGATTGCATGGAGTTTCACTCTCCATCATATCAGATAGAGGTACGCAGTTTACTTCTAAGTTTTGGAGAACATTGCATGCTGAATTAGGTACTAGGTTGGACCTTAGTACTGCATTTCACCCTCAGACCGATGGTTAGTCTGAGCGAACGATTCAAGTGTTGTAGGATATGCTTCGTGCATGTGTGATAGAATTTGGTGGTCATTGGGATAACTTCTTACCTTAGCGGAGATTTCATACAATAATAGCTATCACTCCAGCATTGACATGGCTCCATTTGAAGCATTGTATGGGAGGAGATGTAGGTCCCATTGGTTGGTTTGATGCTTTGAGGTTAGACCTTGGGGTACTGATCTGTTGAGGGATTCCTTGGAGAAGGTGAAAGCTATTCAAGAAAAGCTTTTAGCGGCTCAAAGTAGACAAAAGGAATATACGGATCGAAAAAAAAGTTAGGACTTGGAGTTCATGGAGGGTGAAAAAGTCTTGTTGAAGGTTTCACCCATGAAAGGGGTGATGCGGTTTGGTAAAATGGGTAAACTAAGTCCAAGGTATATGGACCATTGAAGTTCTTAAGCGAGTAGGGGAGGTGGCTTATGAATTAGCCTTGCCTCTAGGGCTGTCCGGAGTGCATCCGGTATTTCACGTGTCCATGTTAAAAAGATACCATGGGGATGGAAACTACATCATTCGTTGGGATTCTGTTCTGCTTGATGAGAATTTGACATATGAAGAGGAACCTGTTGCTATTTTAGATAGAGAAGTTCGCAAGTTGAGGTCGAGGGAGATTGCATCCATCAAAGTTCAATGGAAGAATCAACCAGTTGAAGAGGCCACTTGGGAGAAGGAGGCTGATATGCAAGAAAAATACCCACATCCGTTTACAGATTCAGGTAATCCTTTTCGCCCTTGTTTCTTTTCTTGTGATCGTTCGAGGACGAACGATGGGTAAATTGGTATCTATTGTAACGACCTGTTTAGTCATTTTGAGTAGCAGATTTTATTTCTGGAAAAACTGGCTGATACGACGGACCCCACGACGGACCGTCATGGGCACGATGGATCGTCGAGGGGGTCTCGTTCCATAACACTTAGAAATTAGAAAATTGGGTGCTGAAATCGACTCTCTGAATTTCGTGACGGAATGGCAGGACGGACCGTCACAGACTCTTTGATGGAAATTGAGTCTCTGAACTTGCGACGACCTGCAGGACAGACCGTCGCAGGCACGACGGGCCGTCACAGGTTGCGTAATCCCAGTCTGGGTCGGATTTCTTTTAATGTTTTAAGGGACGTTTTTGACTATTCCTGCTTTATTATAAAGTTAGGGGTTAATGTTAAAAGTCTAATTACTTAGGGGTTAAAAGAGGTAACCTTGAGTTAATTAGTGGGTTATTATTGCCATCTTTTATACTTAATTACATACTAATTAGGGTAAAAGAAAGAGGGTTGGAATAAGAAAAATAGAAAGAACAAAAAGAGAGAGAGAGGATCAAACGAGAAGAAGAACAAAGCTTTGGGCAAAATGCTTGCTTGATAAAATTCTTCGGTGGAGGTAGGTTATGGTTTATGCTATTCGTAGTAAACTCTTGATAGCGAATGATATGTGTTGGTAGTATTGTAAACCCTTCTATATGCTTTATTGTATGCTTGCATGATTGTGATTATGAAATTGTGATAAAATAAGCATGATGAAGCTATTGAATCCTAAATCTTGAAAGAAACCCTAATCTACTTTGTTATTGATGATGCCTTGGTATAAAAGAAGGCTTGATGAACTAAAGTAATGATATTGATGATGCCTTGGTATAAGAGAAGGCTTGATGAATTGATAGAATGAGACTAGTGGATCGGAGTGTCACGTACCCACACATAGTATTAGGGGATAGGGTGTCACGAACCGACACGTAGAATTAGGGGATCGGAGTGTCACGTTCCGACACATAGTATTAAGGGATCGGGTGTCACGAACCGACACGTAGAATTAGGGGATCGGAGTGTCACGTTCCAACACATAGTATTAAGGGATCGGGTGTCACGAACCGACACGTAGAATTAGGGGATCGGAGTGTCACGTTCCGACACATAGAAGTAAGGGATCGGAGTGTCACGTACCGACACATAGTGGTAGGGGATCGGAGTGTCACGTACCGACACAAGAGGAAGAAAGATAATGAATCTTGAAAGATGATAAATATACTCAATCTAATGAACCTAATTCCCAAATGAGTATGATATTGAGGCTTGAGTCCTCATGGATGAACTTGGTGGTACTTATTGATGATTATAGTACTTGTTGTTGCCACATGTTGAATATTATAGTTGATTTATGATATTAACTGATATATACTTTTTTCTATTTTGAGTTGGCCGATGATATCTACTCAGTACTTGTGTTTGTACTGACCCCTACTTGTATGTTTCTTTCTTTGTTATTTGTGGAGTGCAGCAAACGTGCCGTCGTCTTCAACTCAACAGTAATTCTAGCCAGTCTTCACTACATCGGAAATTCAGGGTGAGCTAATGCTTCTAGCTTGGACTGGATCTTCTTCTTCAAGTCTTGATGCCTTGAACTTCCGGCATGGACTAGCTTTCATTTGTTTTAGCTTCTTAAAATACTCTTAGCTTAGTAATTTGATCATAGATGTTCTTGTGATGATGACTTCCAGATTTTGGGGATAATAATAGTATTGAATTGATTTTATTAATGAGTTTAAGTCTTCCGCATTGTATTTTGTAATTATGTTGAAATGTTGGGGTTTAGATTGGTTGGTTCGCTACCATATAGGTAAGTTTAAGTGTGGGTGCCAGTCGCGGCTCGGTTTTGGGTCGTGACAGTTTTTCAAGTTGCCAAAATTAGTTGACATGCATCTGTTGGTGCAAGCCTAATTTGGTCTTCGCTTTCTCAAGCCTTGGGCTGTGTTTGCATAGACCACGAAATTTGGTCACCACTTTTGCAGAGTCCAGGCTAGATTTGAAAAGGGTTAGGCTCTGGCCTTCGGTTTCGTAGGGACTCGACCGCATTTGCAGGCACTTAGCTTCTCTTACCTTCGCGTTTGAAGGATTCTTGCCACATTTTCAAAGGTGAAACTTCTTGACCTTTGCATTTGCGGCATCTCTAAGTTGCGTTCGCAAAGAGAAAAACTCAAGGCACCTTTAAGTACCAACTTCCATCAGAAATTATATTATCAATCTAAATCCATTTTTAGTGGTTGAAGTCTTGTAATCATGGACCGTTAGGGATATGTGTTTAAATGGTTGGAACTATTGTAAGATCTCCATTTGAGAAAAAATTGAGTTATTGTAGGCTTCCATGGCTTGTTTTTCTACTCGAAATTTGGAGTTATATCTAGCAAGACTAAACTCAGGGCACCAATAAGACCATCACCCAATAGATAGTAAGCTCCCAAGGGCACTAGCCCAGTTAGCAAGAGTAAACATGTGGGAACCAATAAGAACATCGGAGTATCATGTATCATCTATAACCCAAACTACAGTGGAATAACATTTAACCCAAGGAATTGCGATAAGGATCACCGCCTGCACGACTCTAATCTTGAGTCACCTAATAAAGCATAAAACCTCTAGTATCGCAGTGGGTTGTAGAATTTGGAAGAGTGAATAGAAACTTTGAAAAACTGAATCAACACCTAAACTAAGGCTCATTCTATAAGGCTTAAGTTTGCTACTTCGGTTTATAATGAGTTAAACCATCTAAAACGACGTCATAGAAGTAAAAGTCCTAAATACCACAAGTATCACTAGTATAAGGCAAAAACTAGTCTAGTCCTAGAATAAGGTCAATCATACTTCATTATACCATGATAAAAACATTGAATTCAAATCCCTAAAATATAACTTAACACATAATCCTGGACTAGCATGAAACCACACCTAAAATAGAGCTACTCAAGTCCTAAAACATGCTATCAAGAAAAGTAAATAAGAAAAACTAGGTATGCACCCCCAATTTCCTCTAATCAACATGTAGTTACACATTCAACACAAACTAAGAGAATGGAATTTGTAGTCTACATATAGGTCGATCTCGCGTGCTCTAAATTACAGTGTTAGGGCCTTTCCTTTGCAAACGGCCTCAGAATGTTCTCATGCTATCAAAAAATAAGATCACAATATCAATACAGTTATTTAAACACAAAAGACACATAAATGAAAATGGGCCAACTTTAGAATCAAATGGGAATCATGTGACCCGCATCCGAATTTACTGTTTGACTTTGTCAAAAAGTCTAAAATATTGCCTTGAACTTGTGTTCAAAAATGGAACACAATTCGAGGCTCAGAGCAGCAATACAACCAACACACAACAATAGATATGTGTGAAATAAGGACTAAAAATGAATTTTGAAATTTAAAATTACCTGCTACCGGCGACCAGTAGTGTTACAACGTCCTCCTGCTGCTGCGGCGCTGGCGTGGAGCTGGGGTCGATCAAAGGGCATGGGTGTGCACTAGTGAGGGAGGTAGGGTTTGAGAGAAAAGGGAAATTAATCATTAATTTTTTTTAAACAAGTGATAATTTACGGACCACGGGATGTCGGTATGTTTTAATATAATTATCTATTTTTATAAATATTTAATAAATATCGACATCATGAAGTCGATTAGGTTTAAAGAAAATAATAATTTAAATATACTAGCCTCTTGAGGTCGGTGTTTATCAATTTATTTTAATATACACTAACTTCTTGAGGTCTATATTATTAATTAAAATTAAGTGCATACATATATTAATTTCACGACCCGTGCATTGCACGTGTGTATTGTGTATATAGTATATGATGTTATAAAAGAGAGTAAATATTACTATGTTAAAGTTTTTCTAGTAAATAATTATGATTGAAAAATTGTCAAAGAATTACTTATAATTTTTAGGTCAAAATGACCATATATCATTAAAACATTTCAAAATAAATTCAATGTTTAAATATTGGAGGATGTGATATTTTTTGGTAGTATTATTTCTTAATTCAGTGAATTTTGTAAACAAAATCTATTCCACAAAATAGAAAAAATACCCATTAAAAAAATGTGGCCAATAACCTTTCCTCTTGAGGTTATGAACATAAATAATTTACATCATTTAAGTACAAATTTTGTCTTAAATATTCATATTTGAAATTTAATATGTGCATGACACTAATAAGGATTACCCTAAGTATTTCAATATCTTATCCTAATATGTAATATATATTTTACAAAATATTACTCCCTCTGTACCAATTTATATGATTTACTTTCCTTTTAGTCCGTCCCAAAAAGAATGATATTTTCTATATTAAGTGATTATTTAACTATAAAATATCTATTTTACCCTTAATGAAATTATTTACAACCACATATATTTCTATCATTAATTTGGCCACAAGTTTTAAAAGTCTTCCTTTCTTTATTAAACTCCGTATTGGTCAAACTACCTCTCATAAAATGGTACGGAGAGAGTATTACTCAATTAATATTTAAGTTAGACTATGATAGAGAGGCAATTTTATCCAACAAAGTGTATTTGTTGTTAATGATGGTTAAATAAAAGTTTTTCTGAGTCGATGGTCGAATACTATTGTAGGCTCTCTATTCGAGGTAAATTCGAGTTATTTTAGGTTGAGATGACTTGTTTTTGTGCTGTAAATTTTGAATTGTTGTATGTTGGTTCTCTTGACTGCTTTGTGGCCCCTATTGTGTTCCATTTTGGAACACACATGATTCCCATTTGATTCAAATGTTTTCCTATTTTCATTTGTATTTATTTGGTGTTGAAATGACCGTATTGGTGTTGTAATCCTATTTTTAATAGTGTGACAAAATTTTGAAGCTGTCGAGGCTCTCGGGCTAATTTCGAGTCCCCTTGTGGATGTTGGCTTAAATGGAGTTATGATTTGGGGCCATTTTTTGTCGATATGATCTCGCATGAAAGCTTCAATTGTACCATTAAGACCAAAATAATAAATTTTGTAGGGTAGCATATTTCATTTGTATATACGAGATTCTTAACGAATTCCAAATTCCCCGTCAAAGTTTTTCAAGTTGCAAAAACTAGATGACATGAATCCGTTGGTGCAAGCCAAATTTGGTCGTCGCTATCTCAAGCCTTGAGTCATGTTTGCCGAGACCACGATAGTTTGCCGCCGCCTTGACGAGGTCCAGGCCACATTAGAAAGGGGTCATGCTCTGGCCTTTACTTTCACAGGGACCTTACCGCATTCGCATGCCCTTAGCTCTCTTGCCTTCGGGTTTGAATGATTCGTTCCACATTTGCAAAATTTAAAGTTCTTGTTTTTTGCATTTGCGGCACCTCTAAGTTGCATTAGCAACAAGCAAAACACAAGGCACCTTAACCTACCAACTTCCATCAGTAATTATACTATCAATTTAACTCCATTATAAGCAGTGTGAAGTCTTGTAATCATGAAATGTTGGGGATATGTGTGTGGATGATTGGAACTATTGCAGGCTATCCACTTGAGGTAAATTTCATTTATTGTAGGCTGCCATGACTTGTTTTTGTGACATAAATTTTGAGTTGTTGTATGATAGTTGTGTTGCTGCTCTGATCCTAGAATTGTGTTCCATTTCGGAACACAAGTTCAAGGTGATATTTTAGACCTTTTGACAAAGTCAATAACTAAATTCGAATGCGGGTCCCATGATTCCCATTTGATTCAAAAGTTGTCCCGTTTAATTTATGTGTGTTTGGTGTTTAAATAACCGTATTGATGTGTGATCTTATTTTTTGATAGCATGAGAACATTGTGAGAGGGTATTAGCAAGGGAAATGCTCCGACATTGTGATTTAGTTCATGAGAAATCGACCTTAAGGTAGACTACAAATTCCATTCTTTTATGTTGAGGTTGAATGTTTAATTACATGTTGCTTGGAGGGAATTGGGGGCGCGTACCTAGTTTTTCTTATTTACTTTTCATGATAGCATGTTTTAAGACTTGAGTAGCTCTATTTTAGGTGTGGTACCATGCTAGTCGGGGAACATGTGTTTAGTTCTATTTTTATGAGTTGACTTGGATGGCCTTATCATGGTATAATTAAGTATGCTTGGCCTTGTTCTAGTTTTTGCCTTAGACCAGCAATACTAGTGGTATTTAGGACTTTTACTTCTCCAACATCGTTTTTGACAGTAACACATTATAAACTGAATTACCAGACATAAGTCTAATAGAATGAGACTTAGTTTAGGCGTTGATTCTGTTTTTCAAAGTCTTTATTCACTCTTCCTATTTGTACGACCCATTGCGATACTAGAGGTTTTATGCTTTGTAGGGTGACTCAAGATTGGAGTCGTGCAGGCTGAGAGCCTTTTATTGATTCCTTAGGCTAAATATTGTTGCACTATTGTTTTGGTTATAGATGATACGTGATACTTCAATATTCTTATTGGTTCCCACATATTTACTCTTGCTAACTGGGCTAGTGCCCTTGGGGGCTTCATTTTGCTAGGTGATGGTGTTATTGGTACCCTAAGTTTAGTCTCGTTAGCTAGGTCAGAGCCCTGTGATTTTATTATTTTTTTGGGTGATGCTCTTATCGATGCCTCCGAGTTACTCTTCCTAGCAAGGTTGATGCCCGTGGGAGTTTATTTTCTAGTTAGCTGGCCCTAGGGTTTACTTCTGCTAGTTAGGCTGGTTCTCCTAGGAGTTTATTGTCTGTATAGGCAAACCAATTATTGGTTACTTATAATTTGATTTTGTTACTTGGGGATCGATGTCAGGATTACAGTTAATATATCTAGATTCGATTAATTCGCTCTTGTAGTTTAGCTATTTTGTGTACATATCAAACTTAAAGAGGTTCATTCAAATTTTACTTATCCTGCGCACGAGTGTACATTTTGGGCTTACCGGGTCCAATTAGGTTAATTTAGTTGTATTTAGTCTTATTCCTTGTACCATTGTGTGTTTTTATTTAAATTCCACTTTGACCTTTATTGGTGTCTAGATATTATCTTTTCATTTTTTTCCTACCATCCTTGCTCAATTAAACTATGATGCCTACTGGGTACTTTTTCTTTGGTACTTATACTACACTATACATGTATTTCGTGCCTGCAAAACTTTTGATCAGAGGTTGAAGTGAGCACTTCGTTTCTGGACTTTCCTTTATACTTAATATTTTTTAAAAATTTCCATTATTTTTGAAAAGAAAATATAGTATTTTTCTATTTTTAAAGATATATATTTTATACTTTCTAAATTTGGTAATTCTAATTCACTTCAACCTCAAAAGAAATGGTCTCTTCATTAACTTCAAATGTTGACACTAACTTCAGATTTCCTCTTTTATTTGTTCTCTCGAAACTACTTATCAATCAAATTGGACAAAGATTTCTTTCTCAATGATATCCAACGATCAAGACAATTCTCGTGAAAATCGTTCATTCTTAGAAGTTCCAATCTTATTGTGACGAAGCAAAATATATGTGTTAAATAAGGACAAAAAAAGATTTTTGAAAGATAAAATTACTGCTGTGCCAGCGACCAACAGTGTTGCAATGTCTTGTTGTTGCTTCAGCGCTGGCGTGGGCGCCGGGGTCGATCAGGGGCATGTGTGTTCGTTACTTAAGGAGACAGGGTTTGAGAAAAAGAGAAATTGATAATCATCTATTTCTTTAAAACAAGTGAATATTTACCACACGAGATGTCGGTATTTTTTAAAATATCAATTTTTATAAATATTTAATAAATACCAACATCATGAAGTCGATAGATTTATTAAATAAAATCATAATTTAATATACTAGGTGGTTGAGGTCGGTGTTATTGATTTATTAATATACACTGACCTCTTGAGGTCTATTTTATTAATTAAAATAATGTGCATACCTATATATATGCACATAAGATTTCCGAAAAGTCGTTTTCTTTAAAAAGACACACTTTTCCAAAAAATTTATTTTTTCCAAAAGAGACGACCTTCTGGAAAAAACGGTTTTGAATAGATGAGTCTTAACAGACACGTTTCTTGTTGTAAATGGTTTAAAAAAGGAAGTCTTTTTCGTTTTCAAACGCTGAAATTTTTTTCATTCTCTCTGCATACATTTTCTCTCATAAACAAACTTGTTGATCGACTAAGTCAGTGTGTGAATAGTGTTGTTCTTACGTTCGTTGAAGTTATTGAAGTTTGACGGTACCGCTACTTCTTAACAGTTAATCCATTTATCTTAGGATAAATTAATCCATAACCTCGGGTACAATGAGGGGTTATATTTTTAAGAAATCACAGTAGTTTCTATGGACTCGGATTATTTTTTATGTCTATTCATCTTCTTTTTGTTTTATATTTTTTACTAACCTTAATACATGTCATAACAATATTAAGAAATTTAATAATTTCTGTATTTGAGGTTTCTAGAGATTAAAACATTTATGGTTTTTTACTTTGTTTGAATTTTTAAAATTCATCCGATTAACAATTAAAAGAACATAAAATTTTTATCGTTACATCAGAAACAGATTATGTAAGGATTTATTCTTCACGGTTAATATTACACATATTAAAATTGTTTTCATTTGTGACAAAAAAAAACTAATTCAAATCAAGTAAATGATGAACAGTGAGTGCTGCAACAACATCGGTTGCACACAATTGGTCAACTTCTGCCTTAGCACCGGATGAGAAACCTACAATGTTTTCTGGAGTCGAATTCAAGATATGGCAGCAGAAGATGTTCTTCTATCTCAATACACTGACTCTGCAGAGATTCATTAATGAGAATGTTCCTGTTATGTCAGATGAAACTCTGTCTGAAGAACGATTCTTTGTAACAGAAGCATGGGCACATTATGAATTTTTGTATAAAAATTTATATTATGGGTGGCCTGCAATATGATATGTACAATGTGTAAACCAATATTAAAACCTCAAAATAACTCTGGGATGCTTTAGAGAAGAAGTACAAAACAGAGGATGCCGGAATGAAGTTCACTGTGGCTAAGTTTTTGTACTATAAGATGATAGACAGTAAAACCGTCATCACCCAAGTTCATGAAGAGGCTGCCATTAATGAGAAGTTACCTCCATTGTGGAAGGACTTCAAAAACTACTTGAAACATAAACTCAAGGAGATGAATGTTGAATATATCATAGTAAGGTTGAGAATCAAAGAGGAGAATAAGTTGCAGAAAAGTGGTCACGTGGTAAATCAACAATATTTGGAGTACATATTGTTGAAGAAGATCCCACAAAATTAAAGAAAAGAAAGAAAACATCTGGTTCAAAAAAACAATCCTCTTAAGAAGAAATTCAATGGAAGCTGCTTCAACTGTGGCAAACGTGGTCATAAGGCTACTGAATGTCGGGGTCCCAAGAAGAAGAAGGATCAAGCAAACTTGACTAAATTCCAAGGAGAAATGGACAATCTCTGAGCAATGCTTTCATAATGTAACTTGGTTGGAAATCCAAGAGAATGGTGGATAGATTTTGGTTCCTCATGCCTTGTTTGTACAAACAAAGAATTATTCTCATCATATAGTCCGGCACCTACAAGTAAGAAGTTGTTTATGGCGAACTCCACTGTTGCAAAGGTGGATGGAACTGGCAAGGTCCTATTATAAATGACATCAGGCAAGGTGGTGACTTTGGACAAGGTCTCGTATGTTCTGGAATTGCGAAAGAATTT
>JAKWJD010000797.1:0-15037 GCA_027705065.1 Solanum peruvianum | reverse complement strand
GGCGATGATAACACTTAACGCTCAATGTCGTCCGACCGTGTTTGTTGCCCAAAGGATATTATAGCATTTCCATCCCTACGTAGTTCGATCGTGTGTGTTGTCCAAGGGTAATGAATATATGTGATGCCCAACGTTGTTCGACCATGTGTGTTGTCTAAGTGCTATGATGGCATGCCACGCCCGACATAGTCCGACCATATATTCTGTCCAAGGGCAATGATGGCGTGCCACACCCTACGTCATTCCACTGTGTGTGTTGTTCAAGAGCAAAGATTGCATGTCACGTCTGATGTCGTCTGACAGCGAGTTCTTCCCAAAGGTGATGATGGCATGCAACGCCTGAGGTCGTTCGACCGCATGTGCTGCCTAATGGAGATTATGGCATGCCACACCCGACGTCATCCGACTGTGTATACTTTACAAGTGCTATTATGGCATGCCACACCCGACGTCGTCCGACCGTGTATGCTGTCAAAGGGCAATGATGACATGCCACGCCCGACGTTATTTGACCATGTGTGCTGCCCAAGGGACATACTGGTATGCAACGCTTGAGGTCGTTCGATCGTGTGTGCTATCCAAAAGAGATGATAACATGCCACACTCGACGTCGTCCAATCATGTATGCTCTCCAAGAACGATGATGGTATGCCATGCCTGACATCGCCCGCGGTGTGTGCATTCCAAGGGCGATGATGGCATTACCAGGGTCGATGTCGTCCGAAAGTGTGTGTTGCACAAGGGTGATGATGTTATTGCCACGCCCGATGTAGTCCTTCCGTTTATGCATACCAAAGGCGATGATTGCATGCCATGTCGATGTCATCCGATCATGTGTGCAGTCTAAAGGGCAATGATGGCATTTAACGCCCGACGTCGTTCAACCGTGTGTGCTGCCCAAATATGATTATAGCATTCACATGCCCAACGTCGTCCGAATGTATGAGCAGTCCAAGGGCATTCATTACATGTCACGCCCCACGTTGTCCGACCGTGTATTTTGTCCAAGGGCAATGATGGCATGCCATTTCTGATATTGTCCGACCCTATGTATGTTGTTAAAGGGGGATGATATCCTTCCACGCCCGACATTGTCCGACCGTGTGTGCTGCCCAAGGGCCATGATGGTATGCCATGCCTGACGTAGTCCTATCGTGTATGTTGTCCAAGGCCGATGATGGCATGCCATTCCCGACGTCCTCCCACCTTGTGTGCTGTCCATGGGCAAAGATGACATGTCACGCCCAACGTTATACTACCCCGTGTGGTGCCCAATGGCAATGAGGGCATGCCACGCCCGACATCATCCGACCGTGTGTGGTGCCCAAGGTCCATGAGGGTATACCATGCCCGACGTCGTCCGTTCGTGTGTGCTATACAAGGGCGATGATAACATGCCACGCCTGATGTCGTCTCATCGTGTATGCTCTCCAAGAATGATGATGTATGCCACAGTGTAGTAGGCAGCACCGTAAATGTTGTCCAAGGGCGATGATGGAATTTAACGCCCAACGTTGTCCGACCGATTGTGCTCCGCTAGGGCAATTATAGCATTTCAATTCCCTACGTAGTCTGATAGTGTGTGTTGTCCAAGGGCGATGATAATATGCCATGCCCGATGTCGTGTGACCGTGCATGCTATCTAAGGGCCAAGATGGAATGACACGCCCGACGTAGTCTTACCATGTATTCTGTCTAAGGGCGATGATGGCATGCCACACCCTATGTCGTCCCACCGTGTGTGTTGTCCAAGGGCAATGATGGCGTGGCACGCCTGACTTTGTCCGACCGCGTGTACTTCCAAATGGCAAGATGGCATGCAATGCCCGATGTTGTTCGACCGCGTGTGCTGCCTAATGACGATGATGGCATGCCACACCCGACGTCATCTGACAGTGTATGCTGTCCATGGGAGATGATGGCATGCCACACCCGACATCGTCAGACCGTGTATGCTGTCTAAGGGTGATGATGGTATGCCACGCCCGACATGTCCAACTGTGTGTGCTTTCCAAGGGCGATGATTGCATGTCACGCCCGACTCCGTCCGAACATGTGTGCTACAAAAGGGTGATAATGGCATTCCACGCCCGATTTCATCAAACCGTGTGTGCTGACTTATGGCCATGCGGGTATGCAACACCCTATGTGGTTCAATTGTGCGTGCTGTTCAAGGGCGATGATAATATGCCACGCCGGACGTCGTCCGATCATGTATGCTTTCCAAGAGCGATTATGGGATGACATGCTTGACTTTGTCAAACAGTGTATGATTTCCAAAGGCGATGATGGCATGCCACGCCCGACGTCGTCCGACCCTGTGTATGCTGTCAAAGGGCTATGATGGTCTGCCATGCCCGATGTTGTCCCATCGTGTGTGCTGGCCAAGGGCCATGATGCCATTCCACGACCCACATAGTCCGGCTGTGTATTCTGTCCAAGGGCGATGATGGCATACCACGCCTGACTTCGTTTCACCATCATTGTTGTCCTAGGGAGAAGATTGCATATCACGCCCGACTTCGTTTGACCGCGTGTGCTTCCTTATGGCGATGATGGCATTGACACGCCCGACTTTATCTGACTGTGTGTGTTGCCAAAGGGTCATCCTGCATGACATGCCCACGGTCGTCCGATCATGTGTGCTTTCCAAGGGCAAAAATGGCATGTCACGCCTGATGTCGTCCGACCCTGTGTGATGCCCAATGGCGATGAGGGCATGCCACGCCCGACGCCGTCCGATCTCGTGTCTTGCCTAATGGCGATGATGGCATGCCAGGCTCGACGTCGTCCGACCGTGTATGTTTTCCAAAGGCGATGATGGCATGCCACGACCAAATTGTCTGACCATGTTTGCTGCCCAAGGGCGATAATGACATGTCACGCCCGACATTGTTCGAACGTGTGTGTTGCGCTTGGGCGATAATAACATGCCACGCGCGACGTTATCCGACCGTTTTTGATTCCCAAGATCCATGCGGGCATGCCACGCCCTAAATTGTCCTGTTGTGTGTGCTGTTCAAAGGGTATGATAACATGCCATGCACGACATCGTCAGATCGTGTATGCTTTCCAAGGGCGATGATGGGATGCCACACCTGACGTTGTGTGACCGTGTGTGCTGCCCAAGGGCGATGATGGCATGCCACACCTGACGTAGTCCAATCGTCTTTGCTGTTAAGGGCAATAATGGCATGCCACGCTCGTCGTCGTCCGACTGTGTAAGCTCCCCAAGGACCTTGTTCGCATGTCACGCCTAACGTCGTCTGACATTTTTTGCTGTCCAAGGGCAATGATGGCATCAAATAACCATCGTCGTCCGATCGTGTGTGCTGCACAAGGGCGATGATGGCATGCCACGCCTGAAATCGTTCTTCCATGTGTGTAGTCAAACGCGATGATGGCATGCCACGTCGACGTTGTTCAACCGTATGTGCTGACCAAGGATGATTATAGAATTGCATGACAAACGTCATCCGACCGTGTTTGCAGTCCAAGGTAGATGATAACATGCCCCGCCCTACGTCATCCGATCGTGTATTTGTCCAAGGGCGATTTGGAGGCTATTCCCGATGTTGTCCGACCGTGTGTATGCTTTCGAAAGGCGATGATGGCGTGCCATGCCCGACGTTGTCCGACCATGTGTGCCGGCCAAGGGCTATGATGGCATGCCACGCCTGACGTAGTCCAATCGTGTATGCTTTCCAAGGGCGATGATGGAATGCTACGCCCGACCTCGTCCCACCGTGTGTGCTGTCTAATGGAGAAGCATGTCATGCCCGACATCATCCGACAGCCTGTAGTGCCGAATTGAAATTTATGGCATGCTATGCTCGACGTCTTCCGACTGTGTGTGCTAACCAAGGGCCATGAGGGCATTTCACGTTCGACGTCATCCGATCATGTGTGCTGTCTAATGGCAATGATATCATGCCACGCCCTAAATTGTCTGATTGTGATTTGTTTCAAAGGGCAATGGTAACATGCCACACCTGACGTAGTCCAACCTTGTAGGTTGTCTAAGGGAAATGATTGCATATAACACCCGACATCATCCGATCATGTGTGTTGGCCAAGGGCGATTATATCATTGCCACGCCCAATGTAGTACGATCGTGTGTGCTATGATAGGGCAATGATAACATGCAATGCTCGACGTCGTCGTACCGTGTATGCTGTCCAAGGGCAATGATGGCATGCCACGCCCGACATCGTCCCACTATATGTGTTGTCCAAGGAAAAAGATGGCATGTCACGCCAGACGTCGCTCGACGCTTGTGCTTCCCAATGGCGATGATGAAATGTCACGCATGACGTTGTACGAATGCTTGTGTTGCCTAATGGCGATGATGGCATGCCACGCCCGATGTCATCCGACCGTGTAGGATTCCCATGGGCCATGCGGGCATGCCACGCCCGATGTCATTGGATTTTGTGTTCTCTCCAAGGCAAATGATAACATACAATACCCAACATCATCGGATCTTCTATGCTTTCCAAGGGTGATAATAATATGCCACACCATACGTAATCCGATCCTGTGTGCTTTCCAAGGGCAATGATGACATTTAATGCCTGACGTCATCCGACCATATGTACTGCCCAAGGCCGATGATAACATTGCCACACCACACATCGTCAAACTGTGTGGGCATTCCAAGGGAAATGATAACATGCAACGCTCGACGTCTTCAAACCGTGTATGTTGTCCAAGGGCGATGATGGCATGCCACGCCCAACGTTGTCCGACCCTGTGTATGTTGTCCAAGTGCGATGATGGCCTGCCATGCCCGATGTCGTCCGACCGTGTCTGTAGTCCCAGTGCATCATGGCATCCGAGGCCTGATGTAGTCCGGCTGTTTATTATGTCCAGGGGAGATGATAACATGCCACGCCCGATGTCATCCTGCAATGTGTGCACTCAAAGTGCGAAAAATGGCATGTCACGTCCGATATCTTCCGTCCGCGTGTGCTTCCCAATGACGATGATGGCATTCCACTCCCGACGTCATCCGATCGTGCGTGCTGCCCAAGGGCCATGTGGGCATGACATGCTCGAGGTCTTCTAATCGTTGTGTGCTGTCCAAGGGCGATGATATCATGCCACGCCCAATGTCATCCGACCGTGTGTGCATTCGAAGCGCGATGATGTTATAACCACGGCCGACATCGTACGATCGTGTGTGCTGCACAAGTGTGATGATGTACTCCCGGCGTCATCCGTCTATTTGTGCAGTCCAAAAGCGATAATTGTATGCCACTTCAACATCATTCGACCATGTGTGCTGTCCAAAGGGCAACGATGAAATTTAACGCCTTACGTCGTCCGACCATGTGTGTCTCCCAAGGGCGATGATAGGATTGCCACACCAAAATTTTTCAACCATGTGTGCACTCCAAGGGCAATGATAATATGCCATGCCCTACGTCGTTCGATCGTGTATGTTGTCCAAGGGAGATGTTTGCATGCGACGCCTGACGTTGTTTGACCCTGTGTATGCCGTCCAAGGGCGATGATGGCGTTCCACGCCCGACGTCGTCCGACCGTGTGTGCTAGACAAGGGACAAGACGACATGCCACGCCTGACATAGTCCTATCGTGTATTCTGTCCAAGGGTGATGATGGCGTGCCACGCCCGACGTCGTCCCAGCGTGTGTGTTATCTAATGGCCAAGATGGCATGTCACGCCCGACGTCGTTCGACCACATGTGCTGCCCAATGGCGATGATGGCATGCCACGCCCGACGTTATCCGACTGTGTGTGCTGTTGAAGGGCCATACATGCATGCCATGCCCAACTTTATCCGATTATATGTGCTATCAAAGGGAGATGATAACATGCCACGGCCGACGTTGGTTGAATGTGTATTCTTTTCAAGGGAGATGATAACATGCCACACTCGACGTATTCCGACCGTATATTTTATCCAAAGGCGATGATAATATGAAACGCCAGACGTCGTCCAATAGTGTATGACATACAAGGAAGATGATGGTATGCCAAGCGCGACGACGTCCGTCCGTGTAAGAAGTACAAAAGTGATGATGGCATGCCTCGTCAACTTTATTCGACCATGTGTGCTCTCCAAATGGCAATGATTGAATTTAACGCCCAACGTCGTCCGACCGTGTGTGCAGTCCAAGGGAAATAATAACATGCCACGCGCGACGTTGTCTGACCATGAATGTTGTCCAAGGACGATGATGGAGGCCACAACCGACGTTGTCCAACTATGTGTATACTGTCCAAAGGCGATAATGGCGTGCAACGCCCGACGTCATCCGACCGTGTGTGCTGTCAAAAGGCGATGATAACATGCCTTGCTTGACGTCGTCCTACCGTGTATGCTGTCCAGGGGAGATTATTGCATGCCACGCTTGACATCGTCTGACCCTGTGTATGATGTCCAAGGGCGATGATGGCATGCCATGTCCGACTTCATCCCACTGGGTGTGTTGTCCAAGGGCGATGATGGCATGTCACGTCTGACGCCGTCCGACCGCGTGTGTTGCCCAATGGAGATGATGGCATGCAACGGCCAATGTCGTTCGACCGCCTGTGCTGCCTAATGGAGATGATGGCATGCAACGCGCGACGTCATCCGACCGTGTATGTTGTCGAAGGGCGATGATGGCGTGCCATGCCCAACGTCGTCTGACCGTGAATGCTTTGCAAGGGCGGTAATGGGATGCCACGCCCGACATCGACCAACCATGTATGCTTCCCAAGGGCGATGATGTGCCCGACATGTCCAAACGTGTGTGCTGCCCAAGGGTGATAATGGCATTCCACGCCCGACGTCATCCGATTGTGTGTAATGCCCATGGGTCATGCGGGTATGCCATGCCCTACGTAGTCACATTGTGTGTGCTGTTGAAGAGCGATTATGACATGCCACACCCGACATCGTCCGATCGTGTATGCTTTCCAAGGGCAATGATGGGATGCCACGCCTGATGTTGTCCGACCGTGTGTATTGCCCAAGGGCGATGATGGCATGCCTTGCACGACGTCGTCTGATCGTGTATGTTGTGTAAGGGCGATGATGGCATGCCACGCTCGACATTGTCCGACCGTGTGTGCTATCCAAGGACCATGCTGGCATGCCACGCCTAACGTCGTCCGACCGCGTGTGCTGATGGCATCTAATGCCCGATGTCATTTGATCGTGTGTGTTACACAAGGGCGATGATGGAATGCCACTCACGACATCGTCCGTACGTGTGTGCAATCCAAACGAGATGATGGCATGCCACGTCGACGTCATCTGAGCATGTGTCTTAAGGGCAATGATGGAATTTACCGCCCGACGTCGTCCGACCGTATATGCTGCCAAAAGGCAATCATAGCATTTCCATGCCCAACGACATCCAACCGTGTGTGCAGTCCAAGGGCGATGATAACATGCAACGCCCGACCTCGCCCTATCGTGTATGTTGTCCAAGGGCGATAATGGATGCCATGCTCGACATTTTCCGACCATGTGTATGATGTCCAAGGCCGATGATGGCGTGCCACGCCCGACATCGTACAACCATGTGTGCTGGCCAAGGACCATGATTGCATGCCACGCCTGACGTAGTCCGACCGTGTATGCTGTCCAAGGGCGATGATGGCACGCCACGCCGGACAACGTCCCACCATGTGTGTTGTTTAAGGGCGAAGATGCCATGTTACACCCGATGTCATCCGACCACGTGTGTAACCCAATGGCGATTATGTCATGCCACGCTCGACGTCATCCGACCGTGTGTGCTGCCCAAAGGGCCATGCGGGCATGCCAGGCCCGAAATCAACCGACCGTGTGTGCTGTCAAAGTGCGATGACAACATGCCACCCCTGACGTCTTCCGATCGTGTATGCTTTCCAAGGGCGATGATAACATGCCATACCCAACGTAGTCTGATCGTGTATGCCGTCCAAGGGCAATGATGACATTTAACAATCGACATCGTACGACCGTGTGTGCTGCCCAAGGGCGATTATAGCATTGCGACATGCGACGTAGTACGATCGTGTGTGCTGTCCAATGGCGATGAAAACTGCCATGCTCGACGTCGCCCTACCATGTATGCTGTCCAATGGCGATGATGGCATACAACGCTCGATGTCATCCGACCCTGTGTGTGCTGTCCAAGGGCGATGAGAACATGCCACGCCCCACATAGACTTATTGTGTGTTCTGTCCAAGGGTCATGCTGGCATGGCACACTTGACGTCGTCCGACCGTGTATGCTATCCAAGGGCGATGATGGCATGCCACGACCGACGTCCTCCCACTGTGTGTGTTGTCCAAGGACTAAGATGGCATGTCATGCCTTACGTTCTCCGACAGTGTGTGTTGTCCAATAACGAAGATGTCATACCACGCACGACATCCTCCGACCGCACGTGCTGCCTAATGGCAATAATGGGATGCCACACACGACGTCATTTGACCGTATGTGCTGCCCAAGGGCCATGAGGGCATGACACGCCCGACGTCATTCGACCATGTGTGCTCCCCAAGGGCTATGATAAAATTCCAATTCCCAATGTCGTCCGACTATGTCTACAGTCCAAGGGCGATGATAACATGCCACGCCCGATGTCGTCTGATCGTGTATGGTATCCAAGGGCGATAATGGCATTTAACACCCGATGTCATCCGACCGTGTATGCTTTCCAAAGGATATGATGGCATGTCACACCCAACGTCGTCCAACCGTGTATGCTGTCGAAGGGCGATCCATGGTCGAAGATTACATGCCACACCCGAAGTCGTCCGAACACGTGTGCTACCCAATGGCGATGATGTAATGCCACACCCGACGTCATCTGACCGTGTGTGCTGCCCAAGGGCCATGCGTGCATGCCATGCTCGTCGTCTGTTCGTGTGTGCTATCCAAGGGCTATGATAACATGCCACGCTGACGTCGTTCGATCGTGTATGCTTTCGAAGGGTGATGATAACATGCCACACCCGACGTAGTCCAACCGTAAATGCTATCCAATGGCGATGATAGCATTTAATGCTCGACGTCGTCCGACCGTGTGTGCTGCCCAAGGGAGAATATAGTATTTCCATGACCTATGTAGTCTAGATCGTGTGTGTTGTCTATAGGAAATGATAACATGTTATGCCCGACGTTCTCCGACCGTGTATGTTGTCAAAGAGCCATAATGGCATGCCACGCCTAACGTAGTTCGACCATGTATTCTGTCCAAGGGCGATGATGGCTTGCCACGCCCGGCATCGTCTCACCATGTGTGTTGTTCAACAGTGAAGATGGCATGTCATGCCTGACATCGTCCGACCGCGTGTGCTGCCCAATGGCGATGATGGCATGCCACGCTCGACGTTATCCAACCGTATGTGCTTCCCAAGGGACATGCGGGCATGCAACGCACTACTTGTTCAAATCATGTGTGATATTGAGGGGCGATGATAACATGCCACGCCCGACATCGTTTGATCATGTATGCTTTCAAAGGGCGATGATGGGATGCGATGCCCGATTTTGTCCAACCATGTATGATGTCCAAGGGCGATGATGGCATGCCACACCCAACATCGTCTGACCGTGTATGCTGTCCAAGAGAGATGATGGAATGCCATGCTCGACATTGTACAACCGTGTGTGCTGCCCAAGGGAGATGATTGCATGTCACGCTGGACGTCGTTTGAACGTGTGTGCTGCACAAGGGCGATAATGGCATGCCTCGCCCGATGTCATCCAACCGTGTGTTCTGCCAAAGGGCCATGCGGGCATGCAATGCCCTACGTGGTCCAATCGTGTGTGTTGTTCAGGGGCGATGATAACATGCCACGCGCGATGTCGTCTGATCGTGTATGCTTTCCAAGGGTGATGATGGCATGTCACGCACGACATCGTCCGACCGTGTATGCCTTCCAAGGGCGATGATTGCATGTCATACCCGACATCGTCCAAATGTGTGTGCTGCACAAGGGTGATAATGGCATGCCACGCCGAATGTCAGCAAACCGTATGTGCTGCCCAAGGGCCATACGGGCATGCAAAGCCCTACGTTGTCCAATAGTGTGTGCTGTTGAAGAGCGATTATAACATGCCACGCTCAAAGGGCAATGATGGGATGCCACACCCGACGTTGTCCGATCGTGTGTGCTGCCCAAGGGCGATGATGGCATGCCTTGCACGACATAGTGTGATCGTGTGTGCTCTCTAAGGGCGATGATGGCATGCCACGCTCGACGTCGTCCTACCGTGTGTGCTACCCAAGGACCATGCTGGCATGCCACGCCTAACGTCGTCCAACCGCGTGTGCTGATGGCATCTAATGCCCGATGTCATTTGATCGTGTGTTCTACACAAGGGCGATAATGGAATGTCACTCACGACATCGTCCGTACGTGTGTGCAATCCAAATGAGATGATGTCATGCCACGTCGACGTCATCTGACCATGTGTGTTGTCCTAACGACAATGATAGAATTTACCGCCCAACGTCGTTCGACCGTGTATGCTTCCCAAAGGCAATTATAACATTTCCATGCCCAAGACCATGTGTGCAGTACAAGGGCGATGATAACATGCCACGCCCGATGAAGCCTGATCGTGTATGTTGTCCAAGGGCGATGATGGATGCCATGCTCGACGTTGTCTGACCGTGTGTATGCTGTACAAGGGCGATAATGGCGTGCCACGCCTGACATCGTACAAGCGTGTGTGCTGGCCAAGGACCATGATAGCATGCCACGCCTGACGTCGTCCGACCGTGTATGCTGTCCAAGGGCGATGATGGCATGCCACGTCCGATGACGTCCCACCGTGTGTACTGTTTCAAGGCGAAGAAGCCATATCACACCCGATTTCATCCGTCCGCGTGTGTAGCCTACTGGCGATGATGTAATGCCACGCTCGGCGTTAACCGTGTGTGCTGCCCAAGGACCATGCGGGCATGCCAGGCCCGACGTCAACCGACCGTGTGTGCTGTCAAAGGGCGATGATAACATGCCACGCCCGACGTCTTCCGATCGTGTATGCTTTCCAAGGGAGATGATAACATGCCACACCCAACGTAGTCCAATCGTGTATGTTGTCCAAGGGCAATGATGGCATTTAACACCCGACATCGTTCGACCGTGTGGGCTGCCCAAGGGCGATTATGGCATTGCAACGCGCGACGTAGTACGATCGTGTGTGCTGTCCAAGAGCGATGATAACATGCCATGCTCGACGTCGCCCTATTGTGTATGCTGTCCAATGTCGATTTTGGCATGCCACACTCGATGTCATCCGACCCAATGTGTGTTGTCCAAGTGCGATGAGAACATGCCACGCCCGACATAGACTTACCATATGCTCTGCCAACGGTCATGATGGCATGGCACGCTCGACGTCGTCCGACCGTGTATGCTGTCCAAGGGCGATGATGGCATGCCACGACCGACGACCTCCCACCGTGTGTGTTGTCAAAGGACGAAGATGGCATGTCATGCGTTACGTCCTCCGACAGCGTGTGCTGCCCAATAACCAAGATGTCATACCACGCACGACATCCTCCGACCACGCGTGCTGCCTAATGGTGATGATTGCATGCCACACCCAACGTCATCCGACCGTGTATGCTTTCCAAGGGCTATGATGGCATGCCATACCGAACGTCGTCCCACCGTGTATGTTGTCCAAGGGCGATCCAAGGTCAAAGATTACATGTCACACCCAAAGTTGTCCGACCGCGTGTGCTACCAAATGGTGATGATGTCATGCCACGCCCGACGTCATCCAACTGTGTGTGCTGCCTAATGGAGATGATGGCATGCCACACCCGACGTCATTCGACCATATGTGCTTCCCAAGGGCCATGAGGGCATGACACGCCCGACGTAATTCAATCGTGTTGCTCTCCAAGGGCAATGATTGCATTTAACGCCCGACATCATCCGACCGTGCGTACTGCCCAAGGGCGATGATAGCATTGCCACGTCCAACATCGTCCTACCATGTGTGCATTCCAAAGACGATGATAACATGCCATGCCCAACGTCTTCCGGCCGTGTATGTTGTCCAAGGGCGATGATAGATGCCACACTCGACATTGTCCGACCGTGTCTATGCTGTCCAAGGGCGATGATGGTCTGTTACGCCCGATGAAGTCCAACCGTGTGTGCTGGCCAAGATCTATGATGGCATGCCAAGCCCGACGTAGTCCGATCGTGTATTCTGTCCAAGGGCGATAATGGCATGCCACACCACACCCGACGACGTCCCACCGTGTGTGCTGTCTAAGGGAGAAGATGGCATGTCACACCCGATGTCGTCCGACGTCGTGTGCTGCCCAATGGAGATGATGGCATATCACTCCCGATGTCATATGTCCGTGTATGCAGTCCAAAGGCGAAGATGGCGTGCCATGTCGATGTCGTCCGACCATGTGTGCAGTCAAAGGGCAATGATAACATGCCACGCCCGACGTCTTCCAGTCGTGTTTTCTTTCCAAGGGCGATGATAATATGCCACACCAACGTAGTCCGACCGTGTATGCCGTCCAAGGGCAATGATGGCATTTAACACCTGATAGCATTCGACCATGTGTGCATTCCAAAGGGTAATAATGGCATTTAACGCCCTACGTCGTTCGACCATGTGTGCTGCCCAAGGGCTATGATAAAATTCCAACGCCCAATGTCGTCCAACTGTGTCTGGAGTCCAAGGGCGATGATAAAATGCCACGCGCGATGTCGTCTGATTGAGTGTGCTGTCCAAGGGAGATTATGGCATGCCATGCCCGACGTGTTTCAACCCAATGTATGCTGTCTAAGGGGGATGATGTCCTGCCACACCTTACGTCGTCCGATTATGTGTACTAGCCTAGGGCAATGATGTCATGCCATGCCTGACGTACTTCACACGTGTATGCTATCCAAGGGAGATGATGGCATGCCACACCCGACGTCCTCCCACCGTGTGTGTTGTCCAAGGGTGAATATGGCATGTCACGACCGTCATCGTCCGATCTTGTGTGCTGTCAAATGGCAATGATGGCATTTCACGCCCGACGTCATCCAACCGTGTGTGGTGCCCAAGGGCCATGCGTGCATGCCATGCCCGACGTTGTCCGTTCGTGTGTGCTGTCCAAGGGCAATGATATCATGCCACGCTCGACGTCTTCTGATTGTGTATGCTTTCAAAGAGAGAAGACAACATGCCACATCTTACGTAGTCCGACTATAAATGTTGTGCAAGGGAAATGAGTCATTTAACGCCTGATGTCGTTCAACCGTTTGTGCTGCCCAATGGCGATTATAGTATTTCCACGCCTGATGTAGTACAATCTTGTGTGATTTCCAAGGGCAATGATAACATGCCATGCTCGACGTCGCCCTAGTGTGTATGCTCTCCAAGAGTGATGATGGCCTGCCATACCCGACGTAGTCTTACTGTTTTTGCTATCCAAGGACAATGATGTCATGCCACGCTCGACGTCATCCGACCATGTATTCTATCCAAGGGCGATGATGGCATATCATGCCCGATGTTGTCCCACCGTGTGTGTTGCCAAGGGAAAAGATGGCATGTCACACCTGACGTCGTCCGATCGCGTGTGCTCCTCAATGGTGATGATGACATGCCACGCCTGACGCAGTTCGACCACGTGTGCTGCCTAATGGCGATGATGGAATGCCACACCCGACGTCATCCGACCGTGTATGCTTTCCAAGGGCTATGATGGAATGCCACACCCAACGTCGTCCAATCGTGTATGCTGTCCAAGGTGGATCAAAGGTCGAAGATTACATGTCACACCCGAAGTTGTCCGACCGCGTGTGCTACCCAATGGCGATGATGTCATGCCACGCCCAATGTCATCCGACCGTGTGTGCTGCCCAGGGGCCATGCGGGCATGCCATGCTCGTCGTCCGTTCGTGTGTGCTATCCAAGGGCGATGATAACATGCCACGCCTGATGTTGTCCGATCGTGTATGCTATCAAAGTGCGATGATAACATGCCACACCCGATGTAGTCCGATCGTAAATGCTGTCCAACGACAATGATCGCATTTAACACATGACATCGTCCGATCGTGTGTGCTACCTAAGGGAGATTATAGCATTTCCATGACCGATGCAGTCGGATCGTGTGTGTTGTCTATAGGAAATGATAATATGTCATGCCTGACGTTGTCCGATCGTGTATGTTTTCTAAGGGCCATAATGGCATGCCACGCCTAACGTAGTTTTACCATGTATTCTGTCCAAGGGAGATTATGGCATGCCACGCCCGACATCGTCTCACCGTGTGTGTTGTACAAGGGCGAAGATGGCATGTCATGCCTGACTTCGTCCGACCGCGTGTGCTTCCTTATGGCGATGATGGCATGCCACGCTCGACGTCATCCTACCGTGTGTGCTGCCAAAGGGCCATGCGGGCATTTCACGTTCAACTTCATCCGATCATGTGTGATATCTAAGGGCGATGATAACATCCCACGCCCGACAATTTCTTATTGTGATTGGTTTCGAAGGGCGATGATAACATGTCACACCCGACGTAGTCCAACCGTGTATGTTGTCCATGGGCAATGATAACATTTAACACCCGACGTCGTCCGATCGTGTGTGCTGGCCAAGGGCGATTATAACATTGCCACACCCGATGTAGTACGATTATGTGTGCTGTCCAAGGGCAATGATAACATGGCATGATTGACGTCGTCCTACCATGTATGCTATCTAAGGGCGATGATGGCATTCGACGTCCGACGTCATCTCACTATATGTGTTGTCTTAGGGCGAAGACTGCATGTCAAACATGACGTCGTTCGACCGCGTGTGCTTCTCCATGGCGATGATGCACGCCACACCCGACGTAGTCCAATCGTAAATGCTGTCCAATGACAATGATTGCATTTAACACACGACATTGTGTGTGTTGTCTATAGGAAATGATAACATGTCATGCCCGACGTTGTACGACCGTGTATGTTGTTTAAGGGCATAATAGCATGCCATGCCTAAGGTAGTTTTACCAGGTATTCGTCCAAGGGGAGATTATGGCATGCCACACCCGGA
>JAKWJD010000796.1:0-15195 GCA_027705065.1 Solanum peruvianum | reverse complement strand
AACTTTATATTCACCGATAAACTCCCGCATCAATGGAACAAGGTGAGCCACAGAACCTTTTAAAGGATTCAAACAACCTCTTTTTTCAACACACCTCTAACCTAGAATGCACAGAACATACCATAAACTATAACATTGATTCTTAAAGATCTACTCACATAATTTCAATTCTTTAAATTCGTACGAGTTTGTTAATGAGTTATCTAATTACTCATATAATAAAAATCATAAATGCTTCACCCAGTTTCTACAAGATTTCTATACTTTAGTGACTTCCAATTTCCTCCATATCTCGACAAGGTTGGAAAAATCCAAATACAACTTAAATTGTGATTTTATCCTTGAGTTCGATCAAATTTTCATCCTTAAATTTTTTGGACATTACCTCGTAAATAAATGTGGCCTTACATTCAATGCTAGCTAAAACTCCGCCCTTTTCAGAGATACAAAAGTGCATGAACTTGGACGCGAAGGTCTGAATTTCTTTGGCCAAAGGTCACTTTGTTACACTCAAGTAGGCTAAGCTACCCAGATTTACTGGTTTTCGACTAAAAGCATCTGACACAACAATAGCCTTATTCGGATAGTATTGAATGGTCACATCATAATCATTGAGTACCACCTTCTATTTTCTCTGTCTCAAATTCAGATCCTTTTTAGTGAACACATACTGCAAGCTATGATGATCGGTAAAAAGTTCACACTTAAAACATAGAGGTAATATCGCCAAATTTTATGAGCAAACACTAGCACTACCAACTCTAAATCATGCGGCGTCTATTCTTATCATGCACCTTTAATTGACGTGAGGCATAAGCTATAACATTCTTACCATGCATCAACACAACACCCAAATTAAAATTTGAAGCATCACAATAAACTAATTTTTTCCCTTCAACCAGTTATGATAGAATAGGCGTGGTGGCCAAGAAAGTCTTGATATTTTGGAAACATTCTTCACAATTTCAGTCCATTCATATGGTATCTCCTTTAAGTCAAAATAGTCAAGCGAGTATCAATGGAGGCAAAAATATCAATAATTGACAATAAAAGCTAGCGAGTCCCACAAAACTCCTAACTTTTGTCACAGAACTAGGCCAAACCCAATTCTTAATAGCCTCAATATTTTGATCATCTACAATTACATCTTCTTTTGAAACTACATTCCCAAAAATACAACTGATTTAAACACAAAATTCACACTTGGAAAATTTACCATACAACTTTTACTTCCCAAGAACACGCAAACCAGTGCAAAGATGGTTGGCATGTTCTTCTTCACACTTAAGAATAAACCAACATATTATCAATAAATACATTCATAACGAATCAAGAAATGGTTTAAACACCCCATTCATCAAACTCATGAAAGTTGTAGGTGCATTGGTCAACCCTAACGACATAGACAAAAACTCATTATGTCTATAGCGAGTTCTAAATATGGTCTTGGTCAAAGAGATCCTCTATTCAAGGCAAGGGATAGTTGTTCCAAATAGTGACTCTATTCAATTGACGTTAATCAATACACAATCTCATGCTGTCATCCTTTTTCTTAAAAAACAAAACTAGAGCACCCCATGCGGAAGCACTAGGGCAAATAAATCCCTTACAAAGAAGATCTTAGATTTTAGTCGTAAGCTCTCTTAATTATGAATTAGCCATGCAATATGGAGGGATTGAAATGGCGCGTACTAGGCCTAAATTAATGCAAAAATCTATAACTCTATTGGCAAACACTTTACTTAATTCAGACACCACATGAATATATTTAATAGAAACAGGCTCAATCTCAACATCCCTAATAAGAGCCAAATAAGCCAAACTTATGCTCTACTAATTAACTAGACCAAATGAAGGATATAATATTAGCTTGCTTAGTCTTGTACACTCCATTCCGCTCTAACTTTTCACTACCCCAAATTTCTAGAGTCACAGACTTGGTATTAAAATTAAGCACAACATAATAGGGGGGAAACTAACTCATGCCTAAGATTATGTCAGATTCAATCTTATTTAAAATACCAAAATCATCCAAAGTTTGATATCCCATACACAAAACAGGGCAAACGACATACATGGATAACTATGATTGACTCTCCCATGGGGGTAGAACATAAATAGGTACATCATTACATCACAAATAATAATAAAACTTCGAATCAATCTCATGAATACATAAGAATAAGTAGAAATAGGATCAAACAACACATTAGCAATTCGATCACAGACAAGAATAATAATTGTGGTCAGCCCATAAGACCCCTCTTCCTCATTTTTTTTCCCCAAAACGCATAACAATTAGCCAAATCATCTTAACGATCTACTTCCCAGTTTTTTTTCCCATTGCCTCTGCCTTCACCACTATTTCCTCTACCTCCATGACCTCACTGCTTACCTCCTCGACCACCTTGTGGATCCCTCTACCAATCTTACCATTCCCCATGGGTACCACTATTCTAGATGGTTTCTCTATAGAGTCTAGTAAATGCTGATGGGGGAAATCAATATCTCCCCTCATATGTCCAAGTTCCTCACAATTATAGAAAGAATGATCAAAGGAGTGTCATCTACCCGTTGAAGGCGAGGGTCCCTAACAATCCTAAAATTTACAAGATGGAGTCCCCAAGTATTTACTTGTAGAGGCAAGCATTGCGGACTGAATTGCCTTTGCTGAAAACGTTGGTCGACCGGATCCTTTAGAATATGAGCACCAAAAATATCCAAAATTAATCTCTCTCTTACCCAAATCCTTAGCCTGACCGTCTCTTCTCACCCCCTCAGCTTTCTTGACATAATCTGTCACATGAGTAAAGCTCCTCTCTGCAGAAGTCATATGAACAGATAATACTTGCAACTCACAATTTAATCCCTGAATAAATAATTGAATCCTCTCCTCTGTAGTCACAAACTGCGTAGCATATCTAGATAAAGCATGGAACTTGGCCTTATAAGCAGCCAAAAATATACCACCTTTCTCTAAGTCCATGCACTTATATTTTTTTACGAACCCTAAAAGTTCTAGGACCATATTTTATACTAAACAAATAGCATAAAACTGTGTAAATGTGAGTTGAGGTAAAGTAGAAGATTGGCACTCCATATGAGCTCTCCACAGTGCTTTGCCTCACCTTGAAATTTGAAGGACACGAACTCAATGTCATCTTTGTGAAAAATAAGATGATCTCATAAGCATATTAAGTTTCAAAAATAAAAAATACCATGATCTTATGCTTCAAGAACTGATTCAACATATCATAATGATTACCGGTCATAAGGGGACCCAACAGAGAACATACAAAAGCATCTAAACCTAGATTTCCACGCGTCTTAGGTGCGGTGAGAGCTAGTGGATAATAAGCTTGAACATGAGTTGGTGGAAGCACTCCTGAACCAGACAACCCTTTAACAACACCATAATCTGTTTATCTAACACCGGATCAAAGGGGGGAACAACCATAGTCTTTGTCGGTACCTCTTCAAGTTTTCTATTCTCCTCAACATCTCAACCTGAATATCCGCTTCTATCTCCTCATTATGGACAGGTAGGATCCCATTTATAGGAGCATTGTTAACCGGTACCTCGATTCTAGCAGGCACCACTCTCCAGATCTTCCTCTAACGCTTCCTCGACCGCAACTTCTCACTGCAAGTTTCACAGCAGGAGCATTGAAGGGAGCTGCGGGACGAAAACTGTTGAACCTTATATTAACCATCTGCAAACGAAAGAGTAAAGAAGGTTAGATGCCAATTTGTATCACTTAGATACATATCAGAACTATGTTATAGAATGAAAGGAGACAAGAGAAAAAATACAGAGATTTCATAAGTCCTATAGCCTCTAGAACAAAGTAAAAGCGCTCTCGTACAATTTATGAGACTCTATTAAAATCTTTTCATTATATCAAGATCAATGAATCTAGGATCTTATACAAACTTTTTCATGACTTAGACCGTCGTGATTAGCACCAACACTAATCCTCGTGTGGGTGAAGAACTATTACAAACCAAACTAAGAAACTAAAAAAAATTGAGACAATTAAGTGGCAGAAGCAAGTTAATTAACTAAAAAAGGCCAAATTGAATTTTCTAAGTATCCTAAAGTAAATGTACCAAAAAATCTAACAAGAACTATAAGTCTAAACAAGAAGGGATACATCCTTAAACTAATGAACAATTCAACTAGCTAGAACAAATTTTAAGTCTGGAAATGGTTGACATACATGAATAGGAATCTCATGGAAGCCCGAGATAAAGGCATCACCCTTGGATTTGAAGCAACAGCAACGATTATCGACATGTACGGGAGGTCTGTCAATAGTCGCGTGAAGATGTGTTATGCTCAACAAAAATAGGAGAAAGTGCAGTAGTATAGTACACAATCACAGTATATTAATAAGATCACACGGCTATTCCACTAGAGTAACATAAACAAGTCAATTAACATTATAATAACATGTATATATATATCAACATATACAACATTTTCAACACGAAGAATCAACAACACATTTAACACTTAACATCACATCATTGGTCCTTTCACGAAACCCCAACTGAAATAGTTAGCCTGCCAGAACATGGTAAACTGATCCCATAATTATGTCGCAACGTGGAAATCAAATCAAATATTATGGAAAACATTAAAATCTCATTCAAAGTTATGTTGGAACGTGGCAATCCGATCGAAAGTTTGGCCAAAATGTGGCAATCCAAGCTAAATTTGTTATGCCGGAATGTGGCAGTGGATCTCTAACACACACCACAATCACAATCATAAGAATATTATAATAATCATACATTTACATCATGATTCCATTGCAACATCATTCATCTATCTCTTTTTCAACTAGTATGATCAACATTGTAACATTCATACATATACAAGTATAGCGATTAATCAAAAAAAATGCATAAACCACACAAACATAGAATCACAAACATCACCTACCTCCAACAATCTTGAAATCCTAAGAAATACTAAGAAACTTGATCATTTATTTTCAAATTTGTTTTGCTTGTTCTTGGTCTAAGATATTCACAATAACACGGGAATCAACAAACAATCATTAATTATTGAAAATTATAACAATTTTATGGGCCCTCAATAAAACCCACTATCCTAATTAACCAATTTAGGATTTATCCCCTACAGAATCCATGACAAAACCCTTTCAAAATATTATTAACCCATTCAATTATATTCTACTGATCAAAAAATGAATTCGGGGAGTGAAAAATCTTACCTTTAGCGTCAAAAATTGTGAAAATGAGTAGAAACTGTCTAGGGTCATTCCTTAGGTCTAAAAGTCAGAAAGTGTAAAAGAAAGGTATCTTAGGGTTTTATCAACAACGTGGAGTCATGTATGGCCCACCAAATATGCCCTCATTCCGCTGTAGTCGTGGCACTAGAACGACTCATGTTCCAACAAAAGCGAGAATTTTTTGTTCTGTCGCACCCTCCAGAGAACCTAAAACCAGATGTATCAACCCCACCATAGCGACAAAACTCCTGCAACAATAGAGAGCTTATTAAATTATACTGTAATATATTTTTTACAACACACCGTTAACCCACGATGCTCAGAAAACACCCTTTACTCTATGTTTGATTCCAGAGATCTAGAAACTCCAATTCAATTATATTAAGTTGTATGGGTATGTTAACGAGTTATTTAAACACTCATTAATAAAATCATAAATGGTACAGCCGATAGCTACAAGATTTCTATACACTTAATGAGTCTGATTTCCTCCAAATCTGGACAAGGTTGGAAATGTCCAAATACTACTAAAAAGTTATTCCAACTCCAATTCCCCTGTTGGCATTTCTATAACGGCAGGAACAAATCGTTACACAAATACCCGAAAGAAAAAGATTAAATTTTTAATAACAATTGAAACAGTGCAAAGAAATTAAAATGCTTTAAAATTAAAGATCATGAAATCACAAATACAAATAATTTATCAACATCACTCAAAAAAAAATGAACCTCCATAACTAGTTTTGTCCGTTTTCCCGACGATTTAGAGTTGTTTTTCCAACTCTTTAAAGACATTTATATAGATTGCCATAGGGTTTAGGGTTACATTAACTTATAGGACAACTCATTTAGCTAGCATCCCATATGTGTGTGTATATATATATATGATATGTGTGTGTGTGTATAAATATATATATATATATATATATTATATATATATATATATTATATATATTATAATATATATATATATTATAGATATATATTATATATCTATATATATATATATACGAGCATGAAAGGGGAATTCTAAGGCATAACATAAACTTAATACTTGAATAACAAGGAACCTACTTACCTCTTTTCAATTCTCCTAAAAACAAGAATAAGATACTCAACTCAAAGATTAGTTATTCAACTCAAGATTAGATACTCAATTTCAAAGATATGATACTTGACTGAGTGAAGATCAAACAAACTCAAGATACTCAACTTAAGGTACTTGACTCGAAATATCCAACTCATGATACTTAATTGAACTCATTTCAATATAAAAAAAGTTTAAAACAAATTCAATATAAAGAAAATCTGCTTAAAAACAGTACGTCAACTCTTTGTGTATAACAAGGATATAACATAACTATGAAATGTATATTAAAATACAATAACTAATATAAATAAAAATAATAAAACTTTTGTAGGAGTTCTATAACCAACAACATCACCTAAAAGCTATAGTGATGATACATCGTTACTCGTACCATGCTTCCCGGCTGTCCTAACCTTTCCAGGGTATAGAACCTAAACTTTCTAATCGATCCACTTGTAAACTATGAAAAGGATTCATCTGAAAAGTATGACCCTTTTCTTTCCATGATGGATACATGGTTTACATGGAGTCTTGAGTTATCTGAACTCGCATCCCCAGGTGCTCAATACTACTCCCACAAATAGACACATACACACACACACACATACATACATATATATATATATATATATTATATATATATTAATATATATATATTATATAGATATATATATATATATATAATATTGGCTCTTATAATTTTAAAACATATTGTTTATGTTATTTTTAGATTAGTGCTCAAAAAACAGCTTCTAAAAAGCGCTCTTTGAATTCATAGTGTCCTCTTTCTTCAAATAAAACTAGCAATAGGATCTTTGGAAGTATAGATTCCCTTCCTTCGCAAAAGTTTGAAAAAAATTTGTTTAGACTCTTACATACTACGTAATTCCCTTATAACTCTTGAGAAGTTAACTCAACTTGATATTCTTTAATTACTTGAAACTTAACTCTTTGGGAATACTTAGTTCCCTTATAGCTTTTGAGAAATGAACTCAACCCTTTACTCCTTCTTGACTTGAAATTTGAGTCTTTTCAAAAAAGGTGAAAACGTTTGTGAAAGACTTTAGAAAACATAATAACTTTACTTTGACGTGCTTCCTAAATTTTTTGAATTGGAATATGGATTCAAGACTCATGATCCCATATTATGGATGATTTCATGATTTTTAACTTGGAGGGTTCATGCGGAATTATGAACATGAACTACTCAATTTGATAACTCAAAGGTACTTTTAATCTCAAGATTGTTCAACTTATGATGTCCATGTAAAATTATTGGCATGAAAAATTTAACTTAAGGACTTCATATGTAACATGTAATAATCACATGATTAGTAATCAATCTAAAAGATGAAGTAGGAACTCAACACTTAAAGGCTTAGAAATTGAAGATACTACTTATTTGAAAGATGCCCAACTTGCGAAGTTCATGCGGAAATATAGGCATGAAACAACTTCACTCAAAGATCTACATAACTGCATGCACTCATGTATATGAATCTTTTCATTCTCCCGTTTACTTTGTGAAAACATAGTTCATTCAATGATGGATCTCAAAAAATTCACAATGAACTTAAAGGCCTTCTTCTGAACTCTACTCTTAACACCTTGTTGAATGTGAATTATGAATTCAAGAGTTTTGGTTCATGAAATGGAGTATCTCATGATGACAAGGTATATTCATGAATAAATTCTCCTCATACTCATACTAACTTATTTGAGTCTTGAAACAAGTTACTAGAAGTTGTAGAAGACTCATCAATTGGACTCAGAAGTAGTTTCTTAGAACGATCGAAGAAATATTCAAAAACATATTTCTCAAATATACCTTGATTTAGAATTATGAATTAAAGGTTATGATCATGTTAGTACTGATTTTAGGTGTTTAGAGGTAGCTTAGGTTAGTTAGAATAGAAAAGTAATGAAGTTGCACTTCAAACGAATTCAAACGGAGCAAGCGGATACAAGCTGGACTAGGCAGACGATCCTGGGGATATGGTTGGCGCGGAGCCCCAACCCTTGACGGACAGAGATATGTTTTGGGCGCTCTTGCAGGCGCGCCGCGCCAGGCCCCAACCCATAATTTTGGCCGAGCACTTTTGCTTGTTGTCTCACCCTAAATCGCCTAAATTCGAACGGTTTCTTCCCCAATCACTTGGATTCAATTACTTAAATTATTTAAAATCTAATATACTGGAATAAACACTAAAATTATTAAGTTTGATCCCAGGAAATTATCAAACCTCCAACACAACAAGATTTAGAATGAACTATAAGAACACCTTTCAAGAACTCATCAAGAGCTCTAATCTCTAAACTTTAAACATGAAATTTTTAAGAAAAAAATAAATTATTGGAGTGTGAGTTAAATAAACAACCACTATGGAAGCTTACATACGTCTTAGGGATTATTCCCATGTTGAAATTCCCAACAAGCCACAAGAATCTCGACGAACGCTTGATCTTCTCCTTTTTTCTCTTCTTTTCTCCTCTTGCTTCTTCTTGAACTCTAAACTAAAACACTAAGCGTATTTTTGGATTATGAAAAAAAACCTTAAAGTATTATAATCTTAAAATATTAATAAAAATGAATTAAACTTGATTGCGTAAGGAAAGGACAAAAATAACCCTCACTATTTTCGGCCAAATATTCCTTAACTGCACTGCCTAACTTCAAAAGGTCATATCTCACTCATATGAGCTCATAATTTAGAAAACTCGTCAACTTTGGAAAGATATTTCAAGGACCATTCCAATGGTATCTTGTAGAACATCTAAATCATCATATTGTAGCACATCTTATACTTTTCTTAACTCTCCAATTTTCAGATTTTTGTTGTTTCAAATTTAATTTATGAAACTCAAGGTATTAAATTTAGTGAACTGACCTTAATACTTAAGAAAATTTTAATTACTTTGTAAAAATCACTCACTACGATGAACGGTTCGGGTCTTAGCTTAAAACATTTTCGGGGTGTTACATTATCTCCCACTTGGAATCATTCGTCCTCGAATGACAACTGAACTGGGTATAAGATTATTTGGTCTTAATAAGGTATGCTTCTAATGGTACACTTTCAATATTTTCAAACTTAACCTAAATCCTTAGGTTCTGGTTCTATACCTCGCTATTGGAATCTCATCCCAACACTATTACTCTGTACCACCACCTTGCTCATCTCAAGAATCCGCCTAATTTAACAACAAAACATTCAAGCTTAGTAATCTAATAACTCCGTGGACTCCTTCTAACCACCGTTAAGAAATTATCAACACTTGAATTGATTTCTCATCTAATTATCTCCCCCTTAAGTCTAAACTTGACACATGAAAGCTATGGACCTATTCTACATCTTTATTTCATATACATTCCCTTTAATTATCTTTTATTCTTATGACGTAGCCATACTTCAGTTCCCTTATCTAAAGGTTTGGGTATCTCACTTGTACTACTCCTATACATTGCTGCAATATCTCAATTACTCACCTACACTATGTCAAGTCTACCAGATCAACTCCCAAGAATGACCTCATCACCCTCATGTTGTCATTCTTTTGATCATGACACTCATCTCAAATTCAAGCTTAAAGTTAATTACAAAGCCCGAATGTCAATACGATTGCTTACCTACTATGCAATAACTCATTACTACTATGGTAATTTGGAAACACTTGCCCATTAGAAATTCATGACAAATAGTCAATCCTTACCTCTAAGTCTGCATACTCGAATTACCATCGATTCCACTTCACAAAAGTAATGCTTACTCACTTACCTCGTATTATCCCTTTCAAAATCCGTAAGCCTAGATTAATTTATCACGTTATGAATACTTTTTAGTTAAGTTATATTCTAAACTCATATTGACATACCATTCTTACTCTCCTCCTACCTTGAGCTTTTCACAACCTTCACTTCTTAGTATGCCCATAAAGGAAAACTTCTTATTAATAACTTACTAGGTACATGACTATAGTAACATAGTTTATCTCAACACCATCTCCTTTACTTAGATTACTAAATCTATGCGTACTTTCCTCTAACTATGGCTCTTTTACTAGTACTGCTCATGATCTCATTGCCTGTGCTACTCTTTCAGGTGAATATCATACCCAAGCTCTAACCGTACTTCTTAAAAAGGAATTAGCTAAAATAAGGCTTAAAGGAAAGAGTACAACTCACTTTTAGCTCAAACGCACGATTGAAAAGAATATGGGTGCATTTATATGAAACTAACACTTAACTTACTCTTGGACTTCTTTAAGCCCCTCTAGAGTGTCATGATTTTGTCAAGACTCTTGCTAAGAACAACTAATCCATAAGGATCTTTAAACTTTATTTTTCAACAACCTCTGGTATGATGGATAGTGAATGAATCTGAGAACGCACGAGTTCTAGAATAGATCTCTATGACCTAGCTCTTTTGCACGATTAAGAGTATGAAAGAAGGAAAAATTCTCCTAAATGCCTATAGTACCTCATCATTGAAGTGGCCCTCACAACCATAAATAACTCTGATACGAAGTTTGTCACGACCCGAGTCTACACCTTGGATATGGCTGGCACTGAAAGAACCCATTGTTGGTCCCCAAGTGAACCCTCACCTTGGCTGACTACAAGCCGAAGACTAACTTAAGCATGCAACAGCTTAAAGCTGAAATAAGATTCAATAAACTAACCTTAATGAAAAACTCTAAATAAAATAATGTATTCAAATCACCATATAATAAGCAACTTAAGTCTTTAAAAAAGTTAATAAAATAAATAAATAAATAATATAGATTCTTGGACTATACTGACTATGTATGAAGCCTCTAACTGAAAAATATGGAAGTCGGGAAAAGACGAACGATCTGCTAACTGTTGAAAGTAAATGGAATCCTCGTAAGATAGGAGGCTCACCATAGATTACTCGAAGTCCATGCGATATCAACGAAACTCCTGTTGATGATCCAGTATACATGTGTCTACATAATGAGAAGATGCATGGCAATTGGATCAGTTTGTGGAATGTACGAGCATGTAAGGGAAATTCTAAGGCATAACATAAGCTTGATATTTGAATAAAAAGGAAAGAAACTTACCTCTTTTCAGTTAAACTCAAAGCAAGAATAAGATAGTGAACTCAAATATTTGATATTCAACTCAAAGATTAGATACTCAACTTCAATGATATGATACTTGACTCAGTGAAGAAACTAAAGATACTAAACTTAAGTTAATAAACTCGAAATAGCCAACTCATGATACTTAACTTAACTCATTTCAATATAAAGAAGTTTAAAACAAGTGCAATATAAAGAAAAGTTGTTTAAAAATATTATGTCAACTCTATGTGTATAACAAGGATACAACATAACTCTGAAATGTATATGAAAACACAATAACTGATGTATATAAAAAAAATACTTTAACTTCTGTAGGAGTTTCTATAACCGACAACCATCACTTAAAATCTAATGTGATGATACATCGTTACTCGGCCCACGCTGCACGGCCATCCTAACTTTGATAGGGTATATGACCTAAGCTGCCTAATGGATCTGCTACTGAACTATGAAGAGGGTTAATCAAATAAGTATGTTCCTTTTCTACCCATGATGCTTGCATGGTTTACATGGAGACTTGAGTTATCTCAACTCGCATCCCTACGTCGGTGCTGACAACCATCACTTAAAATCAAATGTGTTGATACATCGTTACTTTACTACTCTGGTCCCGACCGCTGCCGCCCTCCTGCCACCTCCTAACTTTGACAGGGTATAATGAAACTAAGCTACCTAAGGATCCCTAGTGAACTATGAAGAGGGTAGTCTAATAAGTATGATCCTTTTCTACCCATGATGCTTGCATGGTTTACATGGAGACTTGAGTTATCTCAACTAGCATCCCTACAATCGGTGCTGACAACCATCACTTAAAATCTAATGTGATGATACATCGTTACTCCTTACTTACTCGGCCCACACACTCTGCCCAGCCATCCTAACTTGACAGGGTATATGAACTATATATATATATATCTATATATATATATATATATATAATATATATATATATATATACTTTCCTCTTTCTTCGATTAAAACTATCCATAGAATCTACGGAAGTCTCTCTCGCTTCCGTTCCTTCTCAAAATTTTGAAAATATTTTGTTTGAACTCGTACGGACTACTTAGTTCCCTTATAACTCTTGAAAAGTGAACTTAACTTGATACTATTTGCTTACTTGAAACTTAACTCTTAGGGAATACTAAGTTCCCTTATAGGTTTTGAGAAATGAGATCAACTCTTTACTCTTTCTTGACTGGAACTTTAAGTCTTTTAAAACCAGTGAAAACGTTTGTGAAACACTTAAGAAAAACTTTATAACTTTATTTTGACGTCCTTCTTAACTTCAAGACATGGCGCTTAACATCCTTTAATTGAATTACGGATTCAAGGCTCATGATCTCATTTTTATGGATGTTTAATGATTTTAAACTTGGAGACTTCATGCGGAATTATGAGCTTGAACTACTCAACTGGCGAACTCAAAGGCACTTCTTCTCTCAAGAATGTTCGACTTATAGGGTCCATCTTAAAATATGGGCATGGACAATTTAACTTAAGAACTTCATAGATAACATGTAATAATCACATGATTAGGAATCAACCTCAAATATGAACTAGGAACTCAACACTTAAAGCTTAGAACTTGAAGATCCTACTTTTTTGAACGATGCCCAACTTGCGATGTTCATGCGGAATTATGGGCATGAAACAACTTGATTAAAAGATAAGCATAAATACATGGATTCATTTATATTAATATTTTCATTATCCTATTTACTTCCTCAAACATAGTTCAATCAATGATGGATCTCACAGGATTCACAATTGAACTTAAAGGCTTTCTTGAACTCTACTCTTAACTCTCTCTTGAATGTCAATCATGAATTAAAGAGTTTTGGTTCATGAAATGTATGATATCATGATAACAAGTTATAATCATGAATAAATTCTCTTCATACTCATAATAACTTACTTGAGTCATTAAATAAATTAATAGAAGTTGTAGAAGACACATCCATCGGACTCGGAAGGAGTTTCTTAGAATGTTTTAAAGAATCTTCAAAAACTTAACTCTCAACTCTACCTTAAATTAGAATTATGAATTCAAGGTTATGATCATGTTAAGACTAATTTCAGGAGTTTAAAAGTATCTTATATTAGTTAGAATCGAAAAGGAATGAAGGGGCACTTTAAACGAAATTAAATGGAGCAACCGGAGGCAAACTGGATTGGGAAGACGACCCTGGGGATATGGATGGGGCGGAGACCCAACCCTTGACGGATAGATATTGTTTTGGAGCGCTCTTGTAGGCGCGTCATGCCAAGCACCAACCCAGAATTTATGCCAAGCACTTTTGCTCAAATTCTCACCCTAAATCGCCTAAATTCGAACGGTTTCTTGCCTAATCACTTGGATTCGATAACTTAACTTAATTTCACTCTAATATAATGTAAAAAAACACTAAAATTACTCCCAATAAATTATCATAACTCCAACACAACGAGATTTAGAATGAACTTATAAAATATTTTTCAAGAACTCATCAACAACTATAATATTTAAACATTAAGCATGAACACTAAAAACATAGATGATTGACATGTTGGGTGAACTAACCCAACACTATGGAAGCTTAAATACCTCTTAGGTATTAGACCCATGTCGAAATTCCGCAACAAGACGCAATAATCTCGACGAACGCTTGATCTTCTCCTCTTTTATCTTCTTTTTTCTTCTTGTATCTTCTTGAAGTCTAAACTTAAAACCTATACGTATTTTTTGATTATGTAAATGAAACTTAAAGGATTATAATCTTAAAATATGACAAAAACGAATTAAATCTGATTGGGTAGGAAAGGACCAAAATACCCCTCACTATTTTCGGTTAACTTTCGTTAACTGGACAGCTAACATCAAAAGGTCATATCTCACTCATACGAACTCCAAATTTAGCAAACTTGGCGGGTTTGGAAAAATAATTAAAATACCTTTGTAATGGTATCTTCTAGAACACCTAACCCATCCTTTACTGGGATTATGGTCATTTAAGTTGAACCAAAACTCATACTTTGCTTAACTCTCAAATTTTCAGATTTTTGTTATTTCCAATTTAGTTATTTATGGAACTCAATGTATTAAAGATAGTGAACTGGACTTAATACTTAAGAATATTTTAATTACTTTGTAAAAATCACTCACTACGATCAACGGTTCGAGTCTTAGCTCAAAAAGTTTTCGGGGAGTTACAATCTTGAGGCGAATCACAAGATCTTCAAGCTTCATTTCCTTACGCTTATGCTTTAGATAATACTTGAATTCATTCCAAGAAGGAGGAAAATTCTCGATCATTGAAACCACTAGAAAAGCTTCATTTACGACCATATCATCAGAAATCAGACCATGGAAAATAAGTTAAAGTTCTTGCACTTGTGACCCAACAGTTTAACTATCTATCATTTTATAGTCTAAAAACTTTGTGACCAGAAGCTTTTTTAAGGCATGCATATTCTGTCTTGTATTTCTTGTCAAGTCCAGCCCACAACTATTTTGAAGTTATCATTGCACCATAGATATTATATAAGTCATGCTCTAAAGCACTCAGAATGTCGCATTTACATAGGAAGTCTGTCTGTTTCCATGCTTCAATAATCATGATTTTTTCTCTGTCTTACATTTCAGCAATAGACAGGAGGTTCTTCACTGGTAATTTTCTTCAAACCAAGAGTGGTAAGCTTGAAAAATACTTGTTGTTGCCATCCTTTGAATTCACACTAGAGAATTACTTGGTT
>JAKWJD010000795.1:0-15247 GCA_027705065.1 Solanum peruvianum | reverse complement strand
ATAAAAACCAATCTACCCTACTAGTGCAATACTGTGAAGCCTCATAATCCCACCCATACTAAGTAAACACACAAAGAGATCACAAGCATACCATTTACTTCATACATCAACATGACCACTATGGTCAACTACATACATGTGTAGGACCTTCATCATATGACAAGTAAGACCAACATTATGCATTTAAAGTGAGACCTCATCATATAGACACATAAGGAAACATATTATGCATATTAACATACAAGTAGGTCAATGCGATAGATTTATGCAGAAGAGACACATACATCTACAAATACATTTAGAGTACCTTCCTAGAACTCCTCTCAAGAGCTACTTCTGCAATGCATAGGTAATGTCCCATACCCTTACCTACACTATGCAACTTCCCTTAGGTATCCTATGTAGGGTTCCTTACATTACTTTCATTGTCTATTTTACTTTAGTTAAATCCCAGTCTTAACCGATAATAAGACCATGTGAGCTAAACATAGATTTTGGTGTTATGGAAACCCACACCGAAAGAAGGTTCTTTACTTTCCAAGGTAGAACATTATCATCATACTAGCATCTAGGTGGATCCACTTGATAGGTCTTATAGGGGTAATAAAGTTAAGGAACTAAGAGATATATATTGAATCTCTCTTTGTGCCAATTGGAATTGTAACTTCCATCTCATAAGAAACATAAGGTGAATATCCATCCAAGGGAAGTAATAACCTTATGTGGAACCATAGGTGAATGTCCCTACAAGTGAAGTCAACTCCTATCTTTGTCAGTTCATTTTGTGTTAACTGAATTCTCTTTTTCAAAAGCCTTTATTAATATTATTTTCATAAAATAGGCTTTGTTACAATTAACCCACTTATGCTTAGCTCATATGTTATAGATGAAAATTGTCCTTTTATTAACCTAAATCATTAGAGAATATTCTTTCACATGGACATAGCATATTCATATCCTAGTCTAGTTTGGAGTATAAGTGAGCAAACCTTTTAAAGGACTCTAATTCCTAGGTTATCATACATACCTATTTATGCATTCATTCATGTATGTGTATATGTTCATACATGAGAAAACGTTTCACATCCCACATTTAGACACTACGAATATGGATACTTCATAATATCATATTTTTGATATCGTAGCATATATTTTCATGTTCATAGGTTAATAATGCTTTCATATTCATGTATATAGAATAATCACCCTAGGAAGAATTCTATAAAGGTAGACATGTGCAATGTATAGGCAAAGTCTCATACCCTTACCTATACTACATCACCTATCAAGGCATCCTAATAACATACATATTCATACTTTCATGGAAATATACTTTACATGCATAGTAGTATGTAATAGTGCATATGAGAACTATCCTTTCATTAGACGCTATAAATATCCTACCCATAGATATATGCATGAGATGTGAGAAGTGTGTACATTGGTCAAAATGATCATATAATGGCACTTAATATATAATAAAGGAAGCCACCCTCCAATAATCACAATACAGATTCATGTATAGATCACACACCACATTATAGCATAGGCGACAGGACATCTTCATAATTTTAATTTAATACTCGTAATCATGATTAAGACAATACATTCATGTAGCGTTACCTAGATGGTGGTCATCCATCAAAATAACTTCATAAATGACAGAAACATAGACCATACCTTAACCTAACAACTTCATTCAAACGTAATAAACATTATTGACATTTAGAACATGATAGAAGATTAGAAGGCTAATCATATAACTTCACATTGTCTAATCATCATGACCACACTCTTCACACTACCAAAATATTCCTCCAAGTCCTGGATCATAACATATAGAGATTTAAGAGAAAGTAAACACTGCCACCATAACTGGACCATACCACACAATGTCGTTCAAGGCCCATTCAACTACCAATTTTATACAAAGTAAAGGAAGTAGGACAATATTATTAATTCACAAAGCTTTTATCATCATTGATCAATTATCAATAATTCACCATACATTTGAATATAACACAGTAGCAATAGAAAACTCAACGTAGTAGAATCCTAAATCAATCAACATAGAATAAAGATCACAATGCCCACAATATAGGCTAAATTGAGATATTTGGAGGATCATGGGTTCTTCATAAAATTTAATTGAAATTCTCAATAAATACAGTATTTAATCAATCAGTTGATCATAAACATGATTTTGAAATCAATTTATCAATGAACTCATTGCTAGATTGAATGATGGCCAATTTGATCATGAAATCTCTTTGAAAACATTGCAAGGAACTCCTAAGATGAATGGATAACTAAGGATGACGATTTACCATACATCATTTCACAAAAGGTCCATGAAAATATGATGAATAATCCATGTAAATCCCACCCCTAAGTTTTCCTTGTTCTTCAACTTCAATGGACGTTTCTAGAGAGAGTTTGTTTTGAGATGAAGGGTGAAATTTGAAGAATGGAGGTTTTTATGTTATTGATTAAATGAATAGACATAAAATACCCCATAATGACCATCCATAATCTTTATGGAATGTAGGGTGAATTTTCAATTCACTCATTAAATAGACAGCTCGTTCGACAGCATTGTAAGCTTAAACAGCGGAGGGAAATCGATGGACAGTCGTCTAGTCGACATTGCTGTACTATTGCTCCGTAGTTTTTTATTCAGACTCCATCTGGGGGGCTCAGCTCACATTTCTATGTTTTTATGAGCGACCCCAATTGACAGAGCTTGGTTTCACTTTCGAGGCGTCGATTTGTGGGTCGTCGTTTTGACACTGCCAAGACAATGTCTAGGCAGCGTTTTGGTCCTCCTTAAGGATTGCTTGGGTGTTCCCTAAGGAGTCATGTCCGGAAGTTTCGAACCTAATCATGATCATAAGCATTTAAAGGTCTAAGTCCCTATAAATTTCATCCTCAAACAACATGTAAAACATACCAAGGCACACTATATCACATTAGACCGTCTAAGGACTAATATTCAAACGTCTCAGACATTCTTGGATGTTTGATCTTCAAATTACATAAAATCAACTATACACATTATAAAACACCCAATAAACATATTATTAACCTTTTAAGGAAAATTTGAGGCTTTAGACACCTAAATTTATTTCGAGACACCTTACAATATCCCCCACATGGGAATAGTCATCCACGAATGACACTTGGAACATTTTACCACTTACAAGGACTCAATGACCCATAGAGAACGTCACAACACTCACCACATAACCACATAGTATTCAATCCACCAAACTTACAAGGAACATCAACTTCATACCATTTTCAAACAATGCAACACAAGCAAGTAGAAACCTTCACTAACTCACTCCCTAATGCATCAAGTACGTAGGCTCTTCTCATGTTCATTGGAAGAGCATCGTTATCCTAATAATAATATGGCCTTTGCTTTTCATTTGATTAAGACCTCAATATGTAATAATATTTAAATAACATTTATTCATACTCATCATTGTTACTCAAGAAGCAAAATAAGCAAATCGCATTCAATGCACATAGATCATGAGCAATGTGGATCAACAAATATCCTTATAATTTAGAGGTAACACCATTTAGGTCATACTTAACATTGCCATGCGTGGTTATAATTAAGGAGGAATGTATTTAACCTCAACATAATCACATGTTATCATGAGTTCATACACAAGCAATGCACAAATGTCAATTCCATTTTAAGAACACTTCTCCTCTTTTAACAAAGGAATGCTCATACTTCCTCCCTAATGAAGTTGAAATGGTAAATAACACCTCACAAATTACAATAATAGGAATTCATTACAAAAATTTCAAGGTTTAGCATGACATTAGTTTTCATATACATGCACCAATTTGGGAAATTCATGCAATTATAGGAACACATAATAAATAGTAGCTAAACACACCATCACTTCTCAAGAATGAGACAACATTAACACTTTCCATGGAACAAAAGTCACACATTTTCAAAAGGACTCGTACTTTTTCATTTAAAAGAGATTCAAATTCTCATTGTGGTCTAAAACACCACACCTCAAAAGTGAAATCAAGCATGTTCCTTACATTATATCATGAAGGCTAATTCACAATTATCATATCAAGATGCACAATCAACATGAGAAAACATGAATTTGATCAAAAATCCATTTTCATGCAACTAAGAGTCTTCCAAACATGCATAACATAGTTTCTATTAAGACATGTCCAATATATAGAGAGCATGCAACTTATGCTTATATACAAAACTGCCATCTTGAAAAAGCTACTAGTAGGTCTTGGTTCTCAAACTTGAGTAAAAATAGAAGGATAAGATAGGCATATCTACAACCTTACTACTCACATCATCCCCGCACTTAGGGTAAACCCATTTATGAGCAACTTATCTCAACCTTAAGAGAATCTTAGTTAAAAAACTTAAATAACTAAAGAATATCATCACCTTTTTCTTGGTATCAAAGCTTATGCATGCCCTTCATCAACATCACCCAAAACAGATTCTCAAACTAGAAGGTTCCGAAGAATTCAACATAGGACCATCAAGGGCACTCCATATCTACCATCTAGGCACATTAAACCCCACTTGGGGTAAGACTAATCAAACTATGCCCTTTAACATCAAGGTCAAAGTAAGTCAAGACCAAACCTATAAACTCATTACATAAGATGGTTCAACATAAATGAGATCTTTGATATATCGTGGTTTCCTAGTTTTTTTAATGCTTTTTCCTTAAGTTTAGTGTGTGCCCAACAACCTTTTTGTATTAATTTTTATTTAAGTTTCTCTTTATTTCCAGGAAATCTGTCTAAATATGAACGCGGAAGTTTTTGAGCAAGAAATGCATAAAGGTTACAACCTACTGAGCTTGTGAAGGTCCTTCGTGCCTTTGAAGGTCCGTAGGTTGCATCTTAGTGAAGCTACTGAAGCATGTGGAAGTCTAACAAATTTTGGGGTTACAAAGTGCATGATGGACCGTCATAGCCATGAAAGTCCGTCCTGCTGGTTCGTCGTGATGATCAAAGAAGTAGTCCCAGTACCCAAATTTCAAGAGTTTTAGTGTTATGGAACGAAGACCCTCGACGAAAAGTTGTGCCTGTGAAGGTCCGTCATACTTGTCGTCGAGGGTAATAAAGAGATCAGTCAAAAAGTTTGCAAATTACAGGATGACAGAGTCCATGATGGCCCGTCGTAACCGCGACGGTCCATCACTAGGTCCGTCGACCCAGACGCGTTTTGACATATTTTCAGGAATTAAAGTCCTTCTTTTATTAGGTTTTTGTTTTTTTATAAATAGTTGTAAAACCTCGTTTTTGCGGTCATAATCTCATATAGTTGGACTCTTTATTGAAAAACACTTTTATGTTAGATTCTTTGTTAGTAGATTATTTTGGATATTTCACTTTGGATTGGTAGACTTTTCTTCGGAGTTGATTTTTGGTGATTTTGTCGATAAATCAAGTAAATTTTTGGATTTTATTCTTTCTAATTGAAGTAAGAGCATGAATTCTCATATTATATATATGAATATTGTGATTATGACTATGGGTTACTAAACTCCATAACTAGAGTTCTGGGAACCATCGGTGAATAATGAGGTAAAACCTAACTAAAATAACAATTCTAGAATAGTGTCTTGCATGTAAAGATAATTCTTTCGTTTAGAAGTCTTTATAACGGACGGCCAACGTTAGAACTCGCCCTAATGCTACTTGCTGGACCAAGGAGGTAGATAATAGGAAAAGAATTATCAACATAGATTTATTGTATACTATCTAGTAGGCTAGTATTGATTGGTACAATGAAATAACTCAGTTATATATCGAATACAATGCTAAATAAGAGGTAAAGGTAAGGGTTAGTATAGTTACACACGTAGCCGGACCAAGGTGCAGAGTGAAATTTTCTAAATGCCAGACCAAGGATTTAGAAATACATAACTTATCACTTTGCATGCAAGATAGTAAGAAAGAATTGTTATAGTTAGAATTATCAAGTTAGGAACCTGTGGGGAACACTTAAACCCTAGTTACTTTTATTAAATGATTAAACTCCAACATTTGAATCTATTAGTTATGTACTTTAATTTAGTTATTTATCATTTGTAATTTAAAATAAAAACCACCCTTTTATTGTATTTGTTTTCTAAGGAAATATTTGACTAATAATAGTAATAATAGATTGAAGTTAAGTCCGAACTATTTTCCTCGTGGGAATGATTCTAACCTCATTAGTTGGGTTCACTTGATACGACCGCTTTACTTCTTATTTGAGAAGTAAGTTTGAGCGTATCAAATTTTGGCGCAGCTGCCGGGGAAAGTATCTTTTAGATTAACTTAAGCTTATTATTAAAGTTTAGTCAATATTTTCTTGATTTCACTTTGTATATTGTTTTGTATTCTTCTAGAAGTATCTTCCTTGTATGCCAAATAAATGGAGAGGAAGAGAAACCTTGTTTCCCTACGATCACGAATTAGAGCGTACACTACGCAACATGAATCTAAACTTGGGTATTAATGATGATGATCCAAACTATAAGATCCCAGCTCCGGTTAATGTTCACGGTCAGTTATACCCGATGCTCCAGGTGAAAAGCAACAAAGGGGACAAAATCCCGCTCCACGTCCTCAAGAATACTACAAAGTCTATGACAATATAGCAGACTTTGATGGGCCACTTGTCTTGCCCCCTCTACCACCAGGCCACACCTTTGTTGTAACTAGTAGCCTGATGCAAATGCTTACTGTCAGAGATTTGTTTTCAGGGCTACCTTCTGAGGATCCACATTCCCGTAGAGCTAAGGTACGGACATTGTGTAAAAGATTTGTAGGGAGGCCTGATTTGGATTGGGATGTAATAAGGCTAAGAGTCTTTCCTGTCTCACTGACGGGAGAGGCTTCTATTTGGTTCACTGAGCTCCCTTATAACTCAATTTTCACTTGGAACTAACTAAGGGATGTTTTCTTAGAACGTTACTACCCGGTCTCCATGAAACTAAACCACTAAGACAGAGTGAAAAAATTTGTGGCACTACCAAGAGTGTCACTTAGTAGTTCTGGATAGAATAATCTCATTTTTAAGAAGCATCCCAAATAACCATACAGATGATGAGTCACTGAAGAAATACTTCTATCTGGGACAGGATGATAATAATAAAGTTGTGTTGGATAATATAGCGGGTGGTTCCTATGGGAGTGTCCTTACGCAAAGATTGCCGAAAAATTATAGAAAATTTCACGGAAAAAAAAAGCTTGGATTATTAGGAAGTCACATACTGGGAGAAATACCTTTGTAGTACAATCCACTCATAACCCTGCCACAGATGATATTTGTGAAGAGATGGATCAGATGAGAACTGAGCTTGAGTTGGTATTAAATCATATCACTGGGATGCAGAAAAGATAAATGGAGTTACTACTTGTCTGAACCACCACCACCAAATGATGAATGTTATTATGAGGAGAATTCTTATGCGGCAAATGAACAACCGGGGGGTTCCGGCCGATTGCCCAAGGCTCAAATCAGAAGAACTAGCGTCAATGTCAACGAAATCAAGGTCGGATGTATTGTAACTATAACACTGAGGGACATTATATCCGAGATGGAAACTACAACCGCGGCAACAACTTCAAAAGGGGTAACTATGGTAACAGAAATGAAAGGAATGGTCCTTATGTCCCTCCTCAAAATCGTGAAGTTACTCCTAGGGATAGTGGAGATAGTATGGAGCGAGTTGAGGATATGTAGCACAAAATAATGAGGAGGTTTGATGCTAATGATGAGCATATTAAAGATTTAAGGGAGCAATTTAGTGGGTATTGGGCAGAAAGTGGAAACACATGCAATATCGATTAAGCAGATTGAGTTGCAAATGGCCCAATTATCAGCGACTGTGAACACACGGCAACCGGGCACTCTTCCTAGCAACACTGTCCAAAATCCAAAAAATGACGGACACTTTATGGCAATCACTACTCGGGGTGGTAAGAAGACCATTGACCCACCTATGTCATCTAAGGAGGAAAAGGTGATAAAAGATAATCATAAGGCGGTAGAGGGTAGTGGTGAAGTAAAAGTAACACTGGAAAAGATGTTGAAGTGCGTATAAAGGTCATTCCCATGCCTAGACCACCACCCTCTTTCCTCAAAGATTAGTGAAAAAGACCGAGGATGGTAAATATCGGCGTTTTATAACAATGTTGAAGAAGCTTTCTCTTAATGTCCCTTTGGTAGAAGCTCTAGAACAAATGCCCGGTTATGCAAAGTTTATGAAAGATCTGGTTACAAAGAAAATATGTGTCACTTTCGAGGATGATGATAGAATGCACCATTGTAGTGATATTGCTACAAGATCTCTTGTTCAAAAGAAAGAAGATCCGGGTGCGTTCACTATTCCTTGTACAGCCGGGTCATTATATTTTGCGAAAGCATTATGTGATCTGGGGACAAGCATAACTATCATACCCCTCTAAATTTACAATCAGTTGGGTTTCGGTGACCCAAAGCCCACTGCAATGTGGCTACTAATGGTCGATCGAACACTCAAAAAGCCTATAGGGATACTCCAAAATTTCTTAGCAAAAGTTGAGTCGTTCATATTTCCAGGAGATTTTGTTATTCTTGATTGTAAAGTCAATTTTGAAGTGTCTATTATTCTTGGGAGGCCATTCCTTGATACGGGTAGAGCCTTAGTTGATATTGAAAAGGGGCAGATGAAATTTCAGTTGAACGATGATGAAGCTACCTTCAACATTTTTAGGTCCATGAGGCAGAGTGGTGAGCTCCAATCGACTATATCCTACAAAGAAAAGATGAAGAAGGACCATGACCCAAAAAGTGAATAACGAGAGTTTATGGTTGGGGATTTGGTGCTTTTTGACAATTCTAGGTTGCGTTGGTTTCCGGGAAAGCTCAAGTCCAAATGGACTGGTCCTTACTTGGTTACCCAACTATTCCCTCATGGAGCAGTTGAGTTGGAAACTAAGGAGGGTGTGATGTTCAAGGTGAATGGACAACGCATAAAAATCTATTTCGGGCATGCTGAATCTGCAAATAAAGTAATTCAGGCATACCATCTTGATGAAGCTTGAGTAATCAAGTGCCTTTGTCGTTCCGCGACGTTAAATCGGGCGCTTGTTGGGAGGAAACCCTATAATTATAGTTTTCTTCCTAGTAACGGTAGCATTTTCTACTAATGGGTTTTAAATTTGAAGGCACATCACCAGGAAATTCTGCGAAAAATCACACTGCAACAGTCATTGACGGACACATGGATAGACCGTCACGCACGAGACGGAGTGTCACATGAATCCGTCGTGCGAGGTACATCTTTTAATTATTTTCAAAACTAGTGCACACGTGACAAAACCAAAGACGGACCGTCATATCTTGAACTGACTGTCTCGAGTCTCGTTGCGTCATTAATGACCATACCCGACCCGGTTAGGGGTAATTTAAACAATTAGCAACCTTTAAAATTCCCACCCCTTTCATTTCACCCATTTCCTTCCTTTTTTCTCTAATTTCCCTCCCTTTTCAACTTCCTACTTTATCCTCTCTTCTCTATCAACTGATCACTTCCCTAATTCGCCAAATTCCTAAAATCTACCCTCTACTAGTCGTAGTCTGCTGCTGTGGTTCTGTTCTTGCTAACCAAGTACCTTCCTCGCTTCTTTTTCTCAAATTCTCAGGTATGTGTATCTGATTTCTACCCATTTACAATGCATTTTTGTTTATCAATTAATATTAGCCTATTTATTATTTATGGGTTCATTCTTTAATACAAATTTTTTATGACATAGGTTGAGAATCTCAAAATTGCCTTGTTAAAACTCTAGAAATAGGTGCTTTGTCATTGCTAGTTTACAAGGTATTTAGGTTAGAAGAAAATATAGGTTATAACTTAGTATTCAATGTGAATCATCGGGGATGATTATGGCTTCCAAAAATCTGTCACTAAATGACAGAACGAGACCCGAATGATGGACCGTCGTACCCACGACAGACTATCATAGGGTATGTTCCAACATCCCATTGTACGTTTTCTCTAAGTGTCCACCAATGGATACATGCGACGGATCGTCATTCCCATGACGGTCCGTCCTGCACAACCGTTCTGGTTGTCAGAGACCCTTTTTCTAAGGGTCTTCTACTTTTTCTAAGTGTCCTCTGACAGACATCTACGACGGACCGTCATACCCTCAATAGTCGTTCCTGCAAAACCGTCATGACAGTTAGTGACCCATCTATTGAGGGTCTCCATACTTTTTCTAAGTGTCCTCTGACGGACATCTATGACGGACCGTCATACTCTCGATAGTCTGTCCTGCAAAACCGTCATGACAGTCAGTGACCCCTCTATTGAGGGTCTCCATACTTTTTCTAAGTTTCCTCTGACGGACATCTACGACAGACCGTCATACCCTCGATGGTCAGTATTGCCAAACCGTCATGAGGGTCAGTGACCCCTCTCTTCAGGGTCTCCATACTTTTTCTTAGTGTCCTCTAACGGACATCTACAACGGACCCTAACACCCTCGACGGTCCATCCTTCCCAACCGTCGTGACTGTCAGATACCCCTCTCTTAAGGGTCTCCACGACGGACATCACCGACGGACCGTCATTGTCACGACGGTCCGTCCTGCTTATCCTTCATACTTGTCAGACACTTTCCTTCAGGGGTCTCCACATCAACATAGTTTAAGTAAGTCATGAAGGACCCCATGACTCTCCGTCTTACTCATGACGAGCCGTCACCTGATCCATCGTGCTTACTGTTACTACAGAAAAGTCATTACAACTTAGCTCTTATACTTATTTTGTTTCATTTTTTTTCTCGTCTTGTTTGCTCCTTCTCATACTAATATTTATTCTTTAGAGGTACTATCTCATATGGCACCAAAACAAGATCAATTATACGCACGTAGGTGATCAAAGTCTGTCGCCCCGTCTGTCCGCCTGGTCATTGGCTCTAATGATGAGCGCGACCCCGATTACATGCCCTCATGCACTTTCACTCTATCCATAGCTGCACGTGCTGCAAGAGCTACGCCCAAAAAGGTGGCGTCCAGCGTAGTCACTGCCTCCCAGTCTGATGAGGAGCGCACACTGACCGGCTCACCCTCAAGGTCAGCTACTCATGAAGAAGGAGCGTCTGCTTCCTTAGGAGTTTCGTGGTAGGAGGAAGACTCCGGGTCTGGTGAAGTCCCTGAACAGTCTGCCTCGTCTGATGAGTCGGACAGTTCTTAATCCTCTCCTGGCTCACCGACTCGTGCTCTCACCCCGGTTGCCGACCAAACCAACCGCTGATGTGTCGACAGGCAATATCATATTTATTAAGACACAAAGTTTCCAAAGTTCTACGCCTCCTACATGGCTACTCTCAGATCATAGATTGATAGGAGGGATGCCCCCGCCAAATCGGCCCCACTTGAGCATGTTCGAGTACGTGGCATTTAGGTCGATATCTCCCTATCAGACATTCACCGGTGTCTCTACGGTGAGGATATTGATGCAAACCAGACCCCTCTAACCGCCAAGTTTGACAACGGGTGGCAATTATCAAACATTGTCAATTTTTGCGTGAGCCATCGCTGAGAGAGACCACCAAGAGATTGATGGCCCTGCACTTGTCTGTTGATGGAGATGGTGTCAACTGGGTAACACACCGAAGGGAGCCATCAAGAAGGCTAACTTTCCTATGGTTGATTAGCCACCACTACCTTCCCCCACAGCCGCTGATAATATAGTCACATGAGATCGGGCAGTTCTGATGCCGTCAATGATAGCCGGGTTTGATGTGGACTTTGCTTGGCTTCTATTGACTGTCATGCGCGAGGTGTCTTTTAAGGTCACAACTACTTACCCTTTTCTATGTATGATATTTTCTTTATGCAGGTCCGCAGGTGTGCCCATCTGGTAAATTGATCAGCTCAAGACTCCGCTGGGCACTATTGATATCGGCCTCATTAGGGATGAGTCCAATGAGTTGGCTCCACGCTGAGGGCCCCGTCCAGAGTTGCCTCCACTTGTTGATCATCTGGCTGATACGGAGCACAAGTTCGCACGGCAACGCAGGCTGCTTCTGAAATCACTGAGACTACCCCGGTCGAGTGTATCTCGAGTAGTAGAACTACTCCGAGCTCCTCCCGCTCAGCACCTTCCCCGCTCTGGTCCCACTTGCTAGGGTCTAGAAAATAGAGGCACAGAGGGCTACACTTCTGCATCATATCCAGCCTTGGATGCAGAGGTCTATTGCTGAGGAAGAATAGAGCTTGGAGTGGAGAATGGTCCAGCACACAGAGCGGAAGATCACTGAGGTTCATTAGCTCTTGGAACTTTTTGAGGTGCGGGTGCTAGCCCGGCCATCAGAGAAGAGCCTCGCTTGCTGATGAGAAGGCGCATTGAATGAGGGATGTAGAGTCAGCTGCTGGGGTATCTAGATCCAGAGATGTGGTGATAGAGAGAGGCACTGCTGATAGTGTTGTGGCTGATGAGGACACTATTGAGGGTGTCCAGATTACTAAGGTAGTGGGTTCCGGTGAGCCGAACCCACCAGCTTGCTGATCGTCTGTGCTTTGCACCCTAAGTATGCTTCACCTACCACTCTCGTATTTCAATTTTTTTATGCATTGGGGAAAATTGCATGTCTTTTTGTTGGGGACGGGATAAATGGAACGTGAGTGCTAGGGTGAAGTCTGAGTAGCCCAATTCACTATCTTCTTTTGAGGTTTTCTTGCCTGTGTTCTTTTTCCCCAAGAGACTGATAATATTATTGTTGAACCGACATGTATTTATATTGTGTACCTAGTTTAACTCTGAAGCATGATGGCTAAAATGATATCGTGATGAAATGAAAATGATGCATGACTAGGCATAGTAATTAATAAATGTGTGGCTCTAAGCATGACATAGAGATACACCGGTGCATGACCCTAAGTCTAAAATTCGAACTACGTATTTGATAATCTGATCGAGTAATGAGATGTCAAGTGATTGTTAGGAAGATTTGAATAGTCCACTATTTGTACTGAGCTAGAACTTGCCTGGTTAGTCGTGCTAAAAGTAAGTTGTAATAGACCATTAAGAAAGGATCATATGCCCTTGGTGAATATATCCAATTTTTAGCCTATATAAAAAAAAACATAATGAAATTAATCCCTCTATGATCCAAATGATTTGAGTTTAAAATAGACCTTTCTTTTTCACCCCAACTGATCTTTTCTGGAAATATGTGTTGTCCCTCATACCTCCTTGGACATGTGCACCTCAGCCTATGCCAAAAGCATATGTTCAATGTCGCTAATGCAGTAAAAAACCTTTCATGTCCCTGATCCAACTTTGGGTATTATGTACTTTGACTCATGGAAAATCCATGAGTTGAGGGTTGCTATTATGAGGAATTATTTAGAAAGTGGGGATGAAAGAACAAAGAGAGAGAAAGAACAAAAGTATTGACTCAAGAACCAGTTGAAAGAAAACTGAAATAATAATAATAAAAAAATTATAAATACAATAAATATAAGAAAGAAAAGAAGAGAGTCTCTTATACAAGCCAGATAGAGGGGAAAATAGCAATGTCAAAGAATATGAGAAATTGGGCAAAATAAAACGATGAAAAGAGGTATGTTTAGTCGATATGTCAAGGAGGGCCAAAAGTCACTAAAGTATACCTAAATATACCATACCTGACCCTGAGCGTATGTTACAAGCTAAGAAAGTCCGATCGTGATCCTAAAAGTTGTTTAGAGAACTTAAAGTAGAGTAAATAAGGAAATATTATGGAAATATATACGAATGAATTGTGAATTTATTCTTAGAGTGAGTGTTGAAAAGTAATCCTTATACCCAAACTGAAATCATTGTGTGAAAAATGAGGATGCTGTTTTGAAGTGAGGACACTAGTTGCAATACCAAAAATATTAACACTTCGGTGAGAAATTGATGAGGATAGCTGTTAGTGCGTGGTGAGTCTGTGTCATGGTCTGGTTCCACATAATTCAAGCCTAATAGTGATAACATGCATAAATATGATTAGACTGATCGGGATTAATAGCCACATGATTGCGAAAGATAAAACATGGATACTATTGTACAAAGATTTTGTAGTGGGTCATAGTGCGTCGTTTTAGCACAAACAACGATTTTAAGTTGAGGGTGTCGATATATCGTGTTTTCACAGTATGTTTAATGCTTTTTTCTTAAGTTTAGTGTGTGTCCAAAAGCCATTTTTTATTAATTTTTATTTAAGTTTCTCTTTATTTGCAGGAAATCTGTCTAAAGTTGAAAGCGGATGTTTTTAGGCAAGAAATGCAGAAAAGTTACCACCTACGGAGCTTGTGACTATCCGTTGTGCTTGTGACGGTCCGTAGGTGGCATCGTAGTGAAGCTGCTGAAGAAAGATGGGGAAGTATGATGAAGTGTGGGGTTACAAAGTTCATGATGGTCCGTCCTGCTGGTTTGTTGTGATGATCAGAGAAGTAGTTCCAGAACCCAAATTCCAAGAGTTTATGTGTTATGGAACGAAGAACCTCGATGGAACTTTGTGCTTGTGACGGTCCATCATACCTGTCGTAAAGGTTAATGAAGAGATAAGCAGAAGAATTTGAAAAGTATGGGACGACGGAGTCCATAACGGCCCGTCATAACCGCGACCGTTCGTCACTAGGTCCGTCGACCCAGTTGCGTTTTGACAGATTTTAAGCAATTACAGTCCTTCTTTTATTAGTTTTTTTTATTTTTATAAATACTCTTTATTGGAAAACACTTTTATGGTAGATTCTTTGTTAGTAGATTATTTTGGATTGTTACACATTTCTCTGGAGTTGATTGTTGGTGATTTTGTCGATTAATCAAGTAAATTTCTAGATTTTATTCTTTCTCATTGAAGTAAGTGCATGAATTCTTATACTATAAATATTAATATTGTGATTATGACAATGGGTAACTAAACTCCATAACAAGGGTTGTGGGAACCATACATGAATAATGAGGTAAAACCTAAGTAATAACAATTCTAGAATAGTGTCTTGCATGTATTGATAATTCTTTCATTTAGAAGTCTTTTTAACGTAAGGCCAACGTAGAACTCGCCTTAATTCTACTTGCCGGACCAAGGATGTAGATAATAGGAAAAGAATTATCAACATAGATTAGTATATTACTGTCGAATATGCTAGTATGATTGGTACGAGGTAATAACTTAGATATATCGAATAAAATTCTTAATATAAGGTAAATGT
>JAKWJD010000794.1:0-15109 GCA_027705065.1 Solanum peruvianum | reverse complement strand
AAATACATTATTAAAATAGTCCAGGAGATAACAACTTTTGTTCAAAGTTGAGATTGACAAATTATTATAACAATTTCTATCAAAATTTAAATATATTTCAAATATTTTTCCCTCTCGTAAATATATATTTGTTGTCGGTAATACTACAATATTGTTTTTGGACCTTTTCTATTGTCATTACTCGTTGGAGTTAGCGTGTTTTCTTCACCACCTTTTTCAACAATTTTTGCTATTTTAAAAATAAACGAAAAAAAAGAAAAAAGTCGAATATGACGGAGCAGCATTTAATTTGATACTGTACGTATAATTTATTTTTTTTCTAAAAAAACAGAAGGTAACATGTTGCATGCCCAGCTTGCTATATATGTATAAAAAAAGTGTTTAATAATGAATTATTATGATATAAATATATTTGAATAATTTTTGGAAATGCACTAGTATCCCCTCAACCTATGTTCGAAATTTTTGAGACACGCTATACTATACTAAGGTCCTTTTATCTCCCGAATTTATTTAATAAATAATTTTTTACCTCTTTTCGACCTACGAGGCACTAGCTTGAAGAAAAATGTCAACACACATTGGGACCACAAGATAGTGTTAATATTGTATTTTTAAATAAATTTAGTTGTTATCAATTGTTTCAAACGCTTTATATAAACTGCGTCTTTATTGTTGTTTTTATACTGTATGGAGCTGAGTATCTACGAGTTGAGGTTGACTTAAGTGGAGATAAGGTGAGTATTGTTACATTCTTTCCAAGTTCAAGCTTTTATGTTATGTTCAATGTACCCCTTACATGCTCGAACATTCAATGTACTGATGTCATTTGGCCTTAATAATTTCGTGATGCAGATACATGAGATTACAGTCATCAACAGACGTTTCTTTGATACCTGTAATGACCCAGAAGGTTATTTTTGAAAATTTTGATTATCCGTTTAACTTGAGTTAATTAATTAATGAGTAATTGTAGATAATTGACTTAATTGATAGTTATTGGACTAAAGTGATAATTATTTAATAACCAATGTTCTTTGACCTATATTTATTAAAATAAGTTGGTAAAATATATCACTTTTAGAACCTAATTAATTCAGAAAATAAAATAAAGAAGAGGAATAACCTAACCTCTCATGCGTGAGGCAGCGGCGGCAAAATAACAAACTACAGGTAATCAATTCTCATACATTAAAAAAAAAAGAACTTTGATTGTAAACTGATTGTTTAATGCTTGAGTACTGAATATTTTTTTATACATGTAGATATATTAATTAATAGGTGATGATGGATAGAAATAAAAGGAAGTTCCAACTTAAAGTTAAGAATTAATGCATCAACTTTAATATTATAAACTATTTCATCAATTCTTGTTACTGTCAAAAGTATTAATTGATAATGAGTGCCATTAGAGAAATTTGTCAGTATGCCTTAGCAATTTGAAATTGGGATACGTAAATAACATCTAGTAAACATTCTTCGTAATCAGTTGATTCTAGTTTTTATTATTTGCTTATTGTTACATTAAAATCTAAATTTTTGATATATTAAGATAAATAATTAAATATTAAGTATATTATAGTATATGAATAATATTAGAATTATGGTGTTGGAGAAATTGAAACTTAAACCTAGACTTGAAACTTGAAGGAGTTGAAATATTATTCGACATCAAGATTAGGAACTTGATTATAAATTGATTAGGTTTTTGGGTCTAAGCTAGACATATAGCATATGGGTGTTTTTTTGTTTGGAATCTTATGGTGATTACACATCTGAATAGATTGCATTTATTTGGAAGTCTAAAGAAAATGCAAAGCTCAAGTCCTGGAGTGATGTTCGACTACTTGAGGCAAGTGGATTTCTAAACTCTTGTTAAGTGTATGAAATGCGTGTATGTCCTTATGGTATATGTTGGGAGTAATGGGATTGGTGATGGGTTGACTTGTCCACATTGATTAATTCTAATGATGAAAAGAATGGGGATAACAAAAGGCAATGTGATTAATTGTTTGTCTGTTGTGTTGAGAAAAGTTTGATGGCTTGTTGAATCATTGTTGATGTGATTTCAAGTTTGTGTGGTTGTGAACTGTGCAATGTTATGAAAATGGTCATCTCCTCATTATTTGTGTGAACATGTCATTGCATTATTCTGAGACATGGTTGTGAAAGTGTTATGTGCATTGAGAAAGAATGATAACTTAAAGAGGATGTACCATTTCGAGGGACGTATCGCGCGCCGCGATGGATACTATATTTCGAGGGACGTATCGCGCGCCGCGATGGATACTATATTTCGAGGGACGTATCGCGCGCCGCGATGGTTACTATTATCGAGGGTCGTGTCGTGCGCCGCGACAGATGCATGGACAGATATGTCCCCCATGGGTCCCGGACTGAGAGACAGCGGGTGTGTATCACTAGGTCAGACATGCATCATTATACTTGACATTGCATTACACATACTTATCATTGGTGAACTTGATATTGTGTTTTGCTGATCTAGTGATTGCCTTTTTGCGGAACTTGTGATTGTTGAATACTGAGCTTGTTATTGAGGATATATAATTTGTTGAATTGTTGTTGTTGAGGATATGTAATTTGTTGAAGTGTGTTATTGAGGATATGTAAATTTGTGGAAGTGTTGCGATTGAGGATATCTATTTGTTAAGTGTTGATGTTGAGGATATATAATTTGTTAAAGTGTTGTTGTGGAGGATATATATTATGTTAAAGTGTTGTTGTGGAGGATATGTTATTTGTCTAATTGTTTTTGTTGAGTTACGTTCTATGTAAACTGTGAGTTGTTAGGTTGGGATGATGTTTATGCAGGTTGTAGTTGTTGTGGAGGTTTCGGTTGGGGGTGGTAGGAGTACCCGTATTTCATCCCCTTAGCTGTGTTGGGTTTGAGGTTTACTTGCTGGTACCGTGTTGGTTTGGTACTCACCCCTTGCTTCTACAAATTTTGTAGTTATGAGCCTGGATTTTTGTTGTACTTGTCATTCTCTTCTTTTCGGAGGCTTCTTGGGATTTGTGAGGTAGTTGTTTCCATCTCAGCAGACTTTCTTCTCCATACTTATGATCTTGTTCTATTCTAGAAACAATTTCATTTGAGACTGAGTTTTATTTTGAATCAATTGTAATACTTTAGAGTCTTGTACAGTGACAACCAGGTTTGGTGGTATAATGTAAGTCGATAGTAAATTTTCCGCATTTTTATTGTAATGGTTGAGTTTTAGGCTGACTTGTCTTGATGGGATAAGACGAGTGCCATCACGTCCATTTTGGGTCGTGACAATACCACAACAATTCAAGTTATCTTTTTGGTGAGCCTATTTACTTTGTGAGGATTCCATTTTTACTTTTCAATTTTTTTAGGTTGTCGTGGATCTTGTCCCGACTTCCATCCTTGTCATTTAGAGGCTTCGTAGATAGACAGTAGTAGTTGATGAGTCTTTTCAGTTTCAGTATTTAATGTTTAAGACATGAGTTGTCTCTTTTGGCGAATGAATGTTTTATTTAAAAATATTTTGAGTATCTATTTTGAGACATTGAGTTTAATCTTTACTTTTGAAGTTCATTCGTCGTTGAATAATTCTTTCGCTGAGAATTCATGAGGAAGACCAAGGGTTTGCTTAGGGCCAACTAAGGTTCTCCAGTGTCGGTCACGTATATGACGTAGGCTCGAGGCATGACAATATCTCACTCATGTTATACGTGTTTTTAAAGCTGTTAATAGTTTGAGAATGAAACTAATAATTCACACCTAGTTTAGGGGTGATTAAGGTTGTTGTACATGACCTCATAAGAAAAGAATGAAGAAACGATGTTTTCCTTCCTTACAAGTAACAAACAAGGCAAATAATATCCCGAGACCCAAAACCTAATAGTTTCTTCGACGATGATCAACCAGAAGCCAATCTTCGGGAACACACTTCAAACTCTTTATTCCATTTTCGGACCGTTTTTGAGGCGTTGAATAAGATCAAGCTCATCTGTCTCAAAATGAGATAGATGTGTCTTTCGGTCTTGGTGGGAGCCCGACATCCCATGCGGAAGAAAGTAGCCCTTTCAAAAGACTTTTCGGCTAAGACATTTCTTTCCTCAACGATTCGATTGAGTTGCTTTTTTGCAATACCTAAAATCTTCTCCTCTGTAGTGCGAGTCCAACAATCTGGTGGTCCAGCAACCTCGGCTCGCCTTCCACTACTTTTAGAAATATTCTCAATAGTTCTCTCAAAATTAAATAGATTCCGTTGTCTTTTGTGATCAATAATTTTTTTTTAACTCAATAAAGTTCAACAATATTTTTTTCACTGAATTACCATAAAAACCAAATCTCTATGGCCTTAAACAAAATAGAATCGCTAGTTATAAAACTGTTGAATCAAATACTTACATCTACTTGCTTTCCGATAGACTATTCCAAGTAATCTACGAACACTATTTTTAATCGGCGTAAAAGCCACTATATACCTATAATAATATTTTCTCCCTTCAATTTTAATTGTCAAAATTTTTTTGAGAGTCAAATCATAAGAAATTTGACTAATATGTTTATGATGTATTTTCTTTTCATCATTTTGATATGAAAAAATTGCAATTTATAGTACTTTTGGTATAATTTTTGGATAGCTATTTTGTTTAGAAATCAAATTAATGTAATCTGATTTTAATTTGAAAGTTAATCGAATTGACTTTTAGAAAAACACAACAGGACAATTAAAAGTAAACGAAATGAGTAGACATTAATGCATTTTGCGATGGGACCACATGAAATCTATATAATAATATAAATCTGAATTAAGGGAGGCTGATGTGGCATCCTTCTAAAGCCAGGATTCATTTTTTTTTATTTTTTGACTTTTTTTTTTTGAGTTTCTTTTTAATTATCTATTTAATAATTTAAAATCTATCATATTTATTATATTCCAATTATTATTGATGAGTTACAAAAAAAACCCTCCATCTTTTTGCATCTCCACTTAAATAATATGTCTTCTCAACTTCCTCCCTTATTTTTAGACTCAAACAATCTATAAATAATAATCATATATGGAGTGTTTGGTATTCAATATATTATTTTTGTGGTCAAACATTTTTTTTTTGTTTCACTTAATTTTCTTCTCTTTTTTATTTTTTAAATTTTGCAGGAACATCAAGCAAGTTTCATTGAACATACATGCATGTATCATTGAGAGGAAAATCAACAATGCATTAAACAACAACAACAATTAGAAAGAAGACAAAAATAACAAGCAACAGAGAAAGAACAACAAAATTGACACAAGACACAACAAGTTAATTCAGAGATGAGGAGAATAGATCATAGAATGAACAAAAACATCGTGACTCTTTTACTTTGTTTGTTGTTCTTTTGATGATGGAGTGTTATTTTTCATGATAATTCTGAAGATACTGATGTAAGAAGAAAATCATGTAATAATCAAATTTCTTCAAAATATAAAGATTTTTGAAATGACACTGCACTATAATTCTTTTCTACGAAAATTATATATGAGAGAAATAATCATTTGATCGAGAAACTTATAGAATGAATAATAAGTGCTCCAAATAGCAAGAAAAATCATTTAGAGAGATTAATTTATTTATGGAATTCATATTAAATTAGGAGGAGAATAAGGAGAAATCTACCAGTATTTTAATTTCAATTTTTTTGTTTTTTCCTTAAACGTATTTCTAATTTATTTTTCCTTTTATCTTTAAATAATGTTTGTTTTATTATCTTTTATATATTTCTAACTGAAGTTTGTCTATATTTTTGTAAAAAAAAAATTGTTTTTTTAGATTTGATGTTTATTTCTAATTCTAAACAGTCGAAAATTTCACTTTCAAATTTTACTGAAGATCAAAGCTGACCGTATTTAATTTCATTCATCATTAGTTTACTTCCTTGCCTTAATTTGATCTCTTTATTATAATTTATATCATTTCTTTAAATTGCTCTTTCCTTTCTTTTTCTTACATTTTATTTATTTATTTATTACAAGATAATAATTATTACAAATTGATAAGAATTGCATGTATATTTTAAAAAATTTAATTTATTTAATTTTAACTTAGTTCATTTCTTCTGCGAAAAGATTCATATCTATACGTAATAATAATAAAGTTAAAGTTAGAAAAGGATGATAACCTTCTCATTTAAGATATTTATTTATTTTATCATATTTTTATAACACTTTCTTTATATTTTTCTTAAAATAATTGCTAAAAATGTGTCTCGATTTATTTATTTATTTTTTAATTCTTATTTTATACATTTTACCTAATTTTTAATGAATTTTTACCTTGAAATTTTGCACAATATCAAATTAACCGTACTTAATCCTTTCATCATAGATGCTATTAATTTTTAAAATTTTCTTTCCTTAAACTCATCATTAATGTACTTTATATCATTTCCTTAAATTATTTTTTCCTTTCTTTGTTCTTTTTATTTATTTATTTTAAACTAAGTGTTAATGCATTTTTATTATACATAAATAAATTTAATTTGTCATTTGTTCTAATTTCCGTTTTTTTTTTGTTTTTTTTTCTCTTTGAAACGTTTTTTTTTTCTTATCTATCTTTAGTTATAGTTTTTTTTTTTTATATAACTTTAATTGAAGTTGTTATATTTTCTTTGGTATATCTTTGATTAAGGTGTATATTATATATATCAATAGATATATATAGATATATATATATATATATATATATATCTATATATATATATATATATATATATATATATATATATATATAAGGCATAAAATTTATCCACTTTTTTACTTTTTTCGTTTTTAAATTTAATAATTTTTAGTTTTTAAAAACTAAAAATTTCCCCTTCAAATTTTACTGAACATTGAAGTGACTACATTTATTCCATTCATCATCAATCATATTATTTTTTCTTACTTCATTTTTATTATTTACTTTCATTTATATCTTTCCTTAATGCACTTTTTTTAAATAATTTTTTTTACCTTTTTTAGTTTACTTTTTACAAGATATTTGTTATTATAACATGATAAGAATCACATTATATTTTTTTTTAATGAAATTTAGCTTTTTTTAATTTAGATCACTTCTCAGCTAAAGATTCATGTATATATATTTGTAATAATAAAATTAAAATTAGAAAAAGATGATAACCTTCTAATATAAGATATTTGTTATTTTAATCAATTTATTTTAACATTTTCTCTTATATTTTTCTTAAATAATTGTTGAAAATTATGTGGAAGTATTTATTTATTATTTTTTTTTAATACTTTTCCAATTTTGAAAAGACAGAAAATACTACCTCAAAACTGAATTATTAAATACGGCCATATTTAAATCATTCATCATTGATGCAATTAATTTTTTATATTTCTCTTTAAATTCATCAACAATGTTATGCATTTCCTAAATCATTTTTTTCCCTTTCTTTTTTCTTTTTACTTTTATTTCTTTGTTTATTTCAAAATTTTATTGTCCTAAACTGCATAAAAATGTATTAGAATTGATTTGTCATTTTATTTTAATTTTTTAGATTATTTTTTCTATTAAAGATCAATATCTATATGTTATAAGTTTATCAATGTTATTCCTAAATGTCTATTGGGATCTATATAATAATATAAAGATGAATCATAGGGCTGCTGATATGGCATGCTTCTAAAATGAGGATTCATTTTTTTTATATTTTTTTTAAATTTTTGTAATTCATTTTTTTTATTAATTATTTGTTTAATAATATTAAACTTATATATTTATTATATTCAATTATAATTCATGAGTTACATAAAAAAAACTTCCATTTTTGCATTCTCCCTTAAATAATGTCTTCTCAACTTCCTTCTATCTATTTTTTAGGACTCAAACAATCTATAAATAACAATTATATATGGAGTTGTTTGATATTATTTTCATGTTTTCCTTCATTTTTTTCGTTTTGTTATTTTTTCTTCATTTTCTTCATTGATCATGTATTCAATAACTAAGAGAGAGAATATAAAAAAAGTGATACAGAATATGCATGACTACCATGTTCATGAAGATTATTGATATGTTTTACATAATTTCTTTTTTTGTCATAGTAGCCAAACACGAGGACAAGGTGAAGACGTTTTTTTATGACAGTGTTAGATTAGTTTTGTACAAGTTTGACAAAATGAAGAAGAAAATTTGTGGCGATAATTAGTTATTTTTCAAATATAAGGTATGTATTTTCCAAGAACAATATTGTTCGATAAAGTTTGGAGCGTTACATATATAATTCTTTTTTATATCGTGTAAATGTTAACTTTTTCTTCTAAAGTAATGTGTTAATTTTCCTAGAAAAGAAATTGGCGATTCTTAAAAGTCTATCTATCTATCTATATAATAATTGTTGGACTAGAATATGTGGTACTTTCTCTCTATACTTAGGTGATTTTTTCCTTCCTACTTATTATTGAACTTATTACAAAAATAAATGTCTCAATAACTTTATTTCAGATTGTCTTATCATTTTCTGATTAATTCATTATTTTGTGTCATAATATACAAATGTCAAAATATTAAGTCACATCCTTAATCCTCTTAATTACAATGACTCTTCATTATTATGAATATATATATTGAATGTTGTATTAATTTGCAATATGAAAATATACTCTTAATATTTTTGTGTATAAGCTAAACAAAACTGAAGAATTAGAAATTTGTGTATGGCATTTTTTCATTTTCTTGTTAGCTAATTCTTTTTTTTTTCTCTCTTTTTTTTGTCTATATTTTTAAATGTATCTTCTTTCTAACATTATTGTTTTTTATTTTTAATTAATCTTTTTAGTAATTTTGATATGATAATTTTTTAGATTGGTGAACATATAAATACTAGAAAGTATGCAGTGATGAAGTTATAACAAAGAGAAGGAAGAAGTCAGATCTAAAAAAAGTTGATGTAAAAAATTAGAAAAGTTCAACTAAAGAGTATGTACCTTATAGATGACTTTGAATAATTATTGTTACAAAATATAGATATATTTAAATGATTTTTTCATAACTTATCTTTTATGATTTAGTATAAAAACAAATTAATTAATTCATTTCTTAACCGTGCGAAGCGCGGCTAAGTACACTAGTTTTATTATATTAACAAAAAACTTTGACATTATTCACTCTACCTATCTTACTTTACATTCTCGTGTCTTACTCATAAGTTTTATCAAATATACGATATTTGTATTAAAATAATATAAAAATATTATAAGCTATAGTAATCAATAACTTAAAATATCTTTAAAAAGAATTATATAAAAATTTAATTGTATCTCTTTAAGAAAGCCGGTGAAGTGAGTGCATTATCTGGTGCTCAAGTTGCCGTCATTGTTGAATCCTTCCTCGACTCTATTATTCATCGATTTGAAAAAGGCGAAGATGATGGGCTCAATTCGGAGAAACTAGGGTTAGAAGAAGTTTAAGATGAATTTATTGAAGAATGAAGCTCAAGCTAGTAGTAGTAATAATGATTTGAGTATGATGCTCAATGACGATGTGTTCATCCACAATCTCAATCTCACTTTGGAGAGCTTCCTCTTCAGTACTAATTTCAATCAAAATACACTGTTTGCTGATTTCATTCTTTTTGCTAATTACCGGTAAGCAATTTCTGATTTTTGTACCCAGTTATTGACTGTACGCTAATCGTTGAATCTGAATATCTCTGATGATGTAACATGTAGCTCAAATGGTAGAGCGCTCGCTTTGCATGCGAGAGGCACGGGGTTCGATCCCCCGCATCTCCAAAAAGATTTTTATTTGGCGTTCCGTTCGATTTTGAAGATTTTTACTTTTTTTTTTTTTTGTATCATACCATTGAATTAGGGTTGCGTTATTCGTTGCAGTTCAATTTTGAGAATGTTCTTGTAATTTTATTAAATTTGTAAATTTATCATTTTGGCTAATTGGATTTTAATTTGTAGAGGTATTAATTTAACCGTAAGATTTGACACACAAATAAACATTAAAAATCAATTAGAAACAAGATGACAAATCAAATAAATCATGCACAAGTTCACAAATTATAGCAAGTGCCTATCTTCATGGTTTAAGGCCTGAAAACTGAAGAGCAGAATTTCAGACAAGTGACATATTGGTGCTCAATTAGCACTCAAACAAACAAAACTCAAAAGAGATTAAAAGAAGAATTTGGAAATTCATTTTATGAAAATGGGACCTTGTCCGCGCCATATAACAAACCAATTCCTCAATCAATGTGCGATACACTTACCAACCTTTAACCCCTCCATATCCCAGGACCCAACCTATGAGACTTGGTCAATACAAAATGTGGGCTCTTGGATAAACCAAGACCAGAAACGGATACTCGGTTGGAAAAATGGACTTGTGGCCTCTAACTCTAATCCAAGGGGGTCATTTGGTTGAAAACAAGTTTGCATAATTTTCTAACAAGTTATTTGTTTACAAAAATACCCTTTTACCTTACTGTTTTTCAATATTTTAAAAAATAAGTTTCGTCAATTTTTTTAAAAAGTATTTTGTAACTGAAAAAAAGTTTATAAAAATTTTTCAAGTTAAATTTGGAGCTTATTGATTAGTATTATTACTACTTTTCAAATGTAGATTACCATCAAGTTATTTTTAATTGAAACACTTTGAAAATTGTGTAAATTTATAATGTTTTTAAGTAATTTTAAAATAATGTTGTGTCCCCTTTTTAAATAAAGATGATAATTTTTTTTGTTTCACTGAAATATCTTATTAAATTAGTACTAATCAGTTCATTAGATTATATTTTCAAAAAAGATAACGGCTCCTGATAATTCCTTTTAATGTAAATTTAACTAATTTTGTTACCTAAATTTAAACTCAATTTGAAAAAAACACTATAAATCAATCAGTTACACCCATAACGGCTCTTTTAATGCTCGTCTCCTTCTTCACAAAGATCGCTCTTCTCTTCTCTCACACACTCTGTTGTCAAGGTCTTTCTCTCTTCTGCAAACTTTGAATTCCTCTAAATGGTGAAATTCCCAATTCCACTTTCAATTTTATTTCTTCTTGGGCAAAAGAAATCAAGTTTTTTTTGGGGGTGTGTTATGTTGCAGACAATGGTGAAGATCATGGTGGCGAGGATAAAATTGCTGAGAAACAAGGAGGTGTTGTCAGGAAAATGATGAGATACAGACATTGGTATGATTCTCGAATCCCACTGCTCGATCGTATTCAGGTACTTTTTCCTCTTACTTAGGGTTTGAGGGCTTTGTTGATTGATTGATCAATTGAACCTCGAAATCAACTCGTAGAAATGTGTAATTTAGTATATCATGCCTGGGATCATTTATATTGAATTATTATTCCAACGATTTCAAGTTACGTCTTCTGAAATTCATTCACTAAACTTGCAACTTTATCAATTCATACCCTTGTTGCCTCTAACGTATATATTACTTCACATTTGAAAAATGTCTTGTGAAATTCAACTTTAACGACTTTCTTCTTCTTCTTTTTCTTTATAGGGCTTAAATTTGGTTGCAAGCAATGGCTGTGAATCCATCGGGGTTGGAGAATTGAATGCTGGAGAGGCCAAACTTTGTGTGAGTGTTTTCTAATGTCCGAATCATCAACTGTCTTTGCTCGTATCCTCCTTCTCTTATTCTTCCAAACTTGTGTGAGTGTTTCCCTGTTTTGGTTTCAACTTTTTTATGTGTATTTTTTTGCTGTAGGAAAGTAATTGAGTACTGGGTTTTATCTATTTTTTTGTGTATTTTTCTAATTACTGATTCGATGATTCATTTTCTGTATGTTGGTTATGGCCTATGGGGTTTCTATAAATGTTGTGTATGCAAGGGAAGTGATGGTGGTTTTTATGATTCTTTTTATGATTTAAGATATTGGGGACAATTAAAGTTGTGAAAATCAAGTGAAGTGATATGAGGGTTTTGATATGATTGGATTTACACGAATTCTATTTTTTGGTCAAGATTGTGATATTTGGAAGTTGAATCTTTTCTAAAATTATGTCCGAGTAATAATCTTTAAAGTTGAATCTTTTCTAAAATATGTCCGAGTTAAGTATTCTTTAATGCTTAGAAAGTATCATGAATGGAAAATCTGAAACATCTTCCCCCAATTCCGGCCTTTTGTTATCTAGCCACTTTGCATTTTGAACATTTGAAGAAAGTTCTAATGAATATGTTATTAGGTTGAAGAAAAGTTCTCACAGTGGGATACCTTTGTATTTAATAAGCTGTTTTGCACTGAGAGTAAATTGAAAAAAAAGATTGTTTTTGTATCTGAAGTTGTAATTAACTACTGGGAATCATTTTTGGCTTTGGTACCATGTACATCCAAGACTAAGTATTAAGAAGAATATTTCTATACTTGCAATAGTAATAATACAGTTCCAACATCCTCCTCTGTCAGACCAAGCAGTAAACCTGTTATTATTCAAACTGTTCTTCCTAAGATCATTGTCATTCCTCTTCTGCTCTAATTGTTACTTTTCTCATCTCCTTTATCTTGATTAATTTGTGAAACTTCAGCATCACTTGTGTCATTTTAGTATAGTGATTTATATACTTCAAATGTACATGCAGGGAGGATCAAGATTGATGGGATAAAAAAAGACCTTGGTTGAGAATTCAATTAGGTAAGAAACACAATATTGATTTTACTCAACCCAACTCAATTTTTTTTAATGTCTTCTTTTGTTAAATAATTGAATTGTTTAAGTGCATTCTAACTTTGTTTTTTTTCAGGGGGGAGGGGGGCGGGCGGCCCGGGCACGACGGTGCCTCGGGGCTGCTGGGGGGGGGCGGCCTCGGGGCACGACGTGCCCCGGGGCTGCTGGGGGGGGCGGCCTCGGGGCACGACGGTTGCCCCGGGGCTGCTGGGGGGCGGCCTCGGGGCACGACGGTGCTTGGGGCTGCTTGGGGGGGCGGCTCGGGGCACGATGGCCCTGGGCTGCTAGGGGGAAGCCTCGGGGCACGACGGTGCCCTGGGCTGCTAGGGGGGAAGCCTCGGGGCACGACGTGCCTCGGGGCTTCTTGGCGGCCTCGGGACACGACGTGACTCAGGGCTGCTTGGGGCGGCGTCGGGGCACCGTCGGGCCCCGGGCTGCTAAGGGGGCAGCTTCGGGGCACCGTCGGGCCCCGGGGCTGCTAAGGGGCAGCTTCGGGGCACCGTCGGCCCGGGGCTGCTAAGGGGGCGCCTCGGGCACTACGGTACCTCGGGGCTGCTGGGGGGCGGCCTCGGGGCACGACGACGGTGCCCCGGGGTTGCCTGGGGGCGCCTCGGGGCACGACGGTGCCCCGGGGTTTCCTGGGGGCGGCCTCGTGAACGACGTGCCCCGGGGCTGCCTGGGGGGGCGGCCTCGGGGCACGACGGTGCCCCGGGGCTGCCTGTGGGGGGGCGGCCCGTCGGGGCACGCCGGTGCCGGCCGGGGTGCCTGGGGGGGCGGCCTCGGGGCACGACGGTGCCCGGGGCTGCCTGGGGGGGCGGCCTCGGGGCACGACGGTGCCCCGGGGCTGCCGTGGTGGGGGGGTTTGGGGCCGTCCTCGTGGTCACGACGTTGCCCCGGGGCTGCTTGGGGGGCGGCCTCTCGGGGGCACGACGGTGCCCCGTGGCTGCCTGGGGGGCCTCGGGGCACGACGTTGCCCCGGGGCTGCCTGGGGGCAACCTCGGGGCAGAGACGGTGCCCTGGGGGGGCGGCTCGTGGGCGCCGTCTTGCCCCGGGCTGCCTGGGGGGCGGCTCTGGCACGAGCCTTTGGGGCTGCTGGGGGCGGCCTCGGGGCACGACGGTGCCTCGGCTGCTGGGGGGGCGGCCTCGTGGCACGACGGGCCTCGGGGCTGCTGGGGGGGCGGCCTCGGGGCACGCGGTGCCCTGGGCTGCTTGGGGGGGCGCCTCGGGGCACGATGGTGCCCTGGGCTGCTAGGGGGAATCCTCGGGCACACGGTGCCTCGGGGTATCTGGGCGGCCTCGGGCACGACGGTGACTCAGGGCTGCTTGGGGCGGCGTCGGGCCCCGGGGCTTCTAAGGGGGCAGCTTCAGGGGCACGATGGTACCCCGTCAGGGTGGCTAGGGGGCGGCCTCGGGGCATCGTGGCTACGGTGCCCCGGGGCTGCTGGGGGGGGGCGCCTCGGGTCACGACGGTGCCCCGGGCTGCCTGGGGGGCAGCCTCGGGGCACGACGGTGCCCGGGTCTGCCTGGGGGCGGCCGTCGTGCCCCGGGGCTGCCTGGGGGGCGGCCTCGGGGCACGAGCCTTGGGGCTGCTGGGGGGCGGCCTCGGGGCACGACGGTGCCTCGGGGGCTGCTGAGGGTGTCGGCGCTGCTGGGGGGGGCGGCCTCGGGCACGACGGTGCCTCGGGGCTGTTGGGTGGTCGGCGTTGCTGGGGGGGAGGCCTCGGGGCACGACGGTGCCCGCGGCACGACGGTGCCGTCAGGGCACGACGGTGCCTCGGGGCTGTTTGGGGGGCTGCCTAGGCAAGCCTGGTGCGACAAGCTCGACCCTGAAGGCCCCGCTTGCTTTGCTTGCAACATGGAAGACCCCAATGATTAAGGAAAATATTTTCAAAACTTTTTTCCAACTCCAAATTACATTTTTTTTTTGAAAAAAACATAAATCTTTTAAATATATTTTCTAGAAAAAATTCATTCATAAAACTAAAATTCATTTTCAAAAAATATTTTTTACTCACAAACCAAATATGAGAAAATAAGTCCAAAACATTTCTGTGGCAGCTGTGGCTTCTTATGTTCCTTGATGATAGATAAATGTTGAGTGGAGAATTGTCTTGTTTCTAACTTAGTTATATTTGGATGCTGATGCATGATTTGGAGTGGTAAAGGGACAACACAAACATCTAAGACTTAGCACATATTATGTACCAAATCATTTATCTACACAGGTCGAAGTAAATATCTGAAATCATCCATTATTGTCTATTCTGAAGGTATAATGTCCAACGTGAAGGAAGCTAAATGCATGTATCTTGCAGTGGTTGTGTGTGTGTTTCACGGGTAGAAGAAAGAAAAAATGTATGTAGGTCAATGAATGAGAAAATTACATGGTCTAGTTATACATAACAAAAATATTCCAATGAAGTACGAGGAAGC
>JAKWJD010000793.1:0-15227 GCA_027705065.1 Solanum peruvianum | reverse complement strand
TTATTCCCCAAAATCTGGAAGTCATCACCACAAGAACATCTATCCTCAAATACTAAACTAAGAGTATCTAAGAAAACAAAAACAAGTAAAAAGCTAGTCCATGCCGGAAGTTCAAGGCATCAAGACTTGAAGAAGGAGATCCAGTCCAAGCTAGAAGCATTAGCTCACCCTGAAGATCCGGTGTGACGAAGACTGGCTTAGAATTACTTTTGAGTTGAAGACGACGACACGTTTGCTGCACTCCACAAATAACAAAGAAGAAAACATAAAAGTAGGGGTCAGTACAAAAACAGGGTACTGAGTAGATATCATCGGCCAACTCAAAATAGAGAACAGTATATATCAAGTAATATTATAAAACCAACTACAATACTCAACATGTAGCAACAAATACTATCATCACTAATAAATACCGCCAAGTTCACATGAGGACTCAAGCCTCAATACCATACTCATTTGGGAATTAGGGAATTAGGTTCATTAGATTGAATTTATTAACATATTTCCAGATTCATTATCTTTATTCCCTTGTGTCGTTACGTGACACTCCGCTCCATATACTATCCTGGTGCCGGAACGTGGCACTCCGATCCTCATATACTATCCTGGTACCGGAACGTGGCACCGATCCATATACTATCCTGGTGTCGGAACGTGACACTCGATCCTCATTCTATCCTGGTACCGGAATGTGGCACCCCATCCATATACTATCCTGGTGTCGGAACGTGACACTTCGATCCTCATTCTATCCTGGTACCGGAACGTGGCACCCGATCCCCTATTTCTATCCTGGTACCGAAACGTGGAACCCGATCCCCTAATCTCACCACTTTCGTTCATCAAGCCTTCTTTTATACCAAGGCATCATCATTAACAAAGTAGATTAGGGTTTCTTTTCAAGATTTGGGACTCAATAGCTTTATCATGCTTATTTATTTCACAATTACATAATCATATTCATGCAAGCATACAATTAAGAATATAGAAGGGTTTACAATACTACTAACACATATCATTCACTATTAAGAGTTTACTACGAATAGTGTGAAAACCATAACCTACCTCCACCGAAGAATTGATCAAGCAAGCAATTTCCCAAGCAGCGTTTCTTCTCCTCTTTTGTTCAATCGATTCTCCCTCTCTCTTGTTCTTTTTATTTTTCCTATTCAAACCCTCTTTCTTTTACCCTAATTAGTATATAATTAAGTATAAAAGATGGCAATAATAATCCACTAATTAACTTAAGGTTACCTCTTTTAACCCCCAAGTAATTAGACTTATTAACCTTAGCCCACTAACTTTATAATTAAGGCAGGAATAGTCAAAAACGTCCCTTAAAACGTGTAAAGAAATCCGACCCAGACTGGGATTACGCAACCTGTGACGGGCCGTCGAGCCTGCGACGGTCCGTCCTGCAGGTCGTTGCAAAGTTCAGAGACCCAAGTTTCCACCAAGGGCCTGTGACGGTCCGTCACGCCTGTGACGGTCCGTCCTACAAGTCCGTCACAAAGTTCAGAGAGTCGATTTTCAGTACCCAATTTCAGAATTTCTAAGTGTATTGAAACGAGACCCTGCGACAGTCCGTCGTGCCCATGACGGTCCGTCGTGGGGTCCGTCGTCTCAGCCAGTTTTCCAGAAATAAAATCTGCAGCTCAAAAACGACTAAACAGGTCGTTACAATAGATACCAATTTACCCATCGTTCGTCCTCGAACGATCACAAGAGGAAAAACAAGGGCGAGAAGGGGTACCTAAATCTTTAAACAGGTGTGGGTATCTTTCTCGCATATCTGCCTCCTTCTCCCAAGTGGCTTCTTCAACCGGTCGATTCTTCCATTGATCTTTGATGGATGCAATCTCCCTTGACCTCAACTTGCGAACTTCTCTATCTAAAAAAGCAACAGGCTCCTCCTCATAAGACAAATTTTCATCAAGCAGAACCAAATCCCAACGAATGATGTAGTTTCCATCCCCATGATATCTTTTCAACATAGACACATGAAATACCGGATGCACTCCGGACAGCCCTGGAGGTAAGGCTAACTCATAAGCCACCTCCCCTACTCGCTTAAGTACTTCAAATGGTCCAATATACCATGGACTAAGCTTACCTCTTTTACCAAACCGCATCACCCCTTTCATGGGCGAAACCTTTAGCAAGACTTGCTCACCCTCCATAAACTCCAAGTCTCTAACCTTTCGATCTCCATATTCCTTTTGCCTACTTTGCGTCGCTAGAAGCTTCTCTTGAATAGATTTCACTTTCTCAATGAATCCCTCAAAAGGTCAGTACCCCAAGGTCTAACCTCAAATGCATCAAACCAACCAATGGGGGACCTACATCTCCTCCCATACAATTCTTCAAATGGAGCCATGTCAATACTTGAGTGATAGTTGTTGTTGTATGAAAACTCCGCTAAGGGTAAGAAGTTCTCCCAATGACCACCAAATTCTATCACACATGCACGAAGCATATCCTCCAACACTTGAATCGTTCGCTCAGACTGACCATCAGTCTGAGGGTGAAACGCAGTACTAAGGTCCAACCTAGTACCTAATTCAGCATGCAATGTTCTCCAAAACTTAGAAGTAAACTGCGTACCTCTATCTGATATAATGGAGAGTGGAACCCCATGCAATCGAACAATCTCTGAGATGTAAAGTTTGGCTAACTTCTCTGCATTGTAAGTCACCTTGACCGGAATGAAATGAGCAGACTTAGTCAATCTGTCTACAATTACCCAAATGGAATCAAACTTACCCAATGTCTTTGGGAGACCAACCACGAAGTCCATTGCAATTCTCTCCCACTTCCATTTAGGGATGGGCATTCTCTGAAGTGTTCCTCTGGGCCTCTGGTGTTCATACTTTACTTGTTGACAATTTGGGCATTTGGCAACAAAATCCACAATGTCACGCTTCATTCTACTCCACCAAAAGTGTTGCTTTAGGTCACGGTACATCTTGGTTGCACCAGGATGTATAGAATATCCGGAACTATGAGCCTCTGTCAGAATAGTGGTGATCAAATCATCGATGCGGGGTAAACATATCCTTCACTTAATCCTCAAAACACCTTCCTCATCGATTGTTGCTTCTTTAGCCTCTCCTTGCAACACTTTATCTCGAATTCGACCTAGTTTCTCATCATCAAACTGTTTTCCCTTGATCTTGTCAAGAAAAGAAGATCTTGCCTCTACACAAGCTAACAATCCTACCTTCTCATTTATTTCTAACCTCATAAGGTCATTAGCCAGAATCTGAACCTCTCTAGCCAATGGGCGTCTAGAGACTTGCAAATGAGCTAGACTTCGCATGCTTCCGGCCTTTCTACTTAAAGCATCCGCCACAAAATTCGCTTTTCCCGGATGATACAAGATAGTGATGTCGTAGTCCTTCAGTAGTTCCATCCATCTCCTCTGTCTCAAGTTCAAAATCTTTTTGAGTAAAGACGTACTGTAGGCTACGATGGTCCGTATAGACTTCACATTTAACCCCATACAAGTAGTGTCTCCATTGCTTTAGTGCAAATACTACCGCGGCCAACTCCAAATCATGGGTCGGATAGTTACGTTCATGCACCTTTAATTGCCTCGAAGCATAAGCAATCACATTCTTCTCTTGCATTAGCACTGCACCAAAACCCAGAATAGGATGCATCACAATAAACAATGAGTTCTTACCCTCTACTGGCAAGGTAAGAATGGTGCAGTATTCAACAAAGTCTTGAGTTTCTGAAAGCTTTCCTCACACTCATCCGACCATACAAATGGAACATTCTGCTTAGTCAAGTTCGTTAATTGGGAAGCAATAGAAGAGAATCCCTTGACAAATCGGCGGTAGTAGCTAGCTAAACCAACAAAACTCCTTATTTCTGACACGTTTGTAGGTCTCACCCAATTCTTCACTATCTCAATCTTAGATGGATCCACCATCACTCCATCCTTAGAAACCACGTGTCCCAAGAAGGACACTGAATCTAGCCAAAACTCACACTTAGAAAATTTGGCATAAAGCTTCTTCTTCCTCAATAACTCTAACACCATTCTCAAATGCTCCTCATGTTCCTTCTTACTCTTCGAGTATATCAGTATATCATCAATAAATACGATCACAAAGAGATCTAGATATGGCTTAAAAATCCCATTCATCAAGCTCATGAAAGCAGCAGGGGCATTAGTAAGACCAAACGACATTACCACAAATTCGTAGTGCCCATACCTTGTTCGAAAAGCAGTCTTTGGCACATCCGTTGCCCGTATTTTCAATTGATGATAACCGGATCTCAAGTCAATTTTAGAGAAGACACAAGCACCTTGTAACTGATCGAACAAGTCATCAATGCGGGGAAGAGGATACTTGTTCTTAATAGTTACCTTGTTTAGTTGTCTATAGTCTATGCACATCAGAAAACTCCCATCCTTTTTCTTCACAAACAAAACCGGAGCACCCCAAGGAGATGCACTTGGTCTAATGAAGCCTTGCTCAACAACTCTTGAAGTTTGGCTTTAACTCTCTTAACTCCGCGGGAGCCATTCTATAAGGGGGTATAAATGGGGCGGTACCCGGTTCAAGATCAATACAGAAGTCAATATCCCTATCCAGTGGCATACCAGGAAGATCTGCAGGGAACACATCCAAAAACTCACGGACTACCGAAACCGACTCAATAGAAGGTACTTGGGTAGTGTCATCCCTGAGGTGTTCCAAGAAAGCTAAACAACCCTTACTAACCATCTTCTGAGCACAAAGAAAGGACACGATACGAACCGGATTGGAAGTGTAGTCGCCCTCCCACACTAACGGATCTGTCCCAGGCATGGCTAACGTCACAGTTTTAGCATTACAATTCAAGATCGCAAAATTCGGAGAAAGCCAAGTCATACCCAGAATTACGTCAAAGTCAACCATTTCTAAGATAACCAAATCTACATAAGTGTTGCTCCCCACAAAATTCACCCAACAAGACCTATATACCTTTTCAACTATCACAGACTCACCCACCGGAGTAGAAACACGAATAGGCATGTCAAGTAATTTGCAATGTAAATTTAGACCATTAGCAAATGAGGAATATACATAAGAAAATGTGGATCCAGGATCAAACAATACAGAAGCCATGCAATCAAAAATCAAAAGATTACCTGTGATAACAGCATCAGATGTCTCCGCTTCAGACCGCCCAGGGAAAGCGTAACAATGGGCCCTATCGCCCGTTTGTCCATTGCCCCTACCATGTTGTGATGTAGTGGCTCCAGTTTGCCCATCACCCCGGCCGTTTTGGTGACCACTATTACCTCGACCACCACGTCCTCCAGAATAACGGCCTCAACCATGACCACCTCTACCTCTAGCTATCGGGGGTCTATAACTCTGTTTTGGACAATTCCTCCTAATATGTCCAGTCTCCCAACATCCATAACACTCTCTAGAGTCAATCATAGGTCTCTCAGAGAAGTGTTGACTGGTCTGAGGTGGACCCCCAACTACAGTCTGTAGTGAAGACTGAATTGGTCGGGCCGAGTAACCTCCTGAGCCTTGCCCTCTAGAGTAAGAACCATTAAACTCACCTCCCTTTCGAAACCTTTTTGATGTCGATGTCGTGATGAAGTCATCGGGCTTCACTCCTTCCACCTCTATCACGAAGTCTACCACTTCTTGGAAGAATTTTGCCGTAGCCGCTACCTGTAAGGCCGAAATCCACAATTCTGACCTCAACCCCTTCACAAACCGGCGAATCCGCTCTGTGGACTGTGATGAAACAAAATTGAGTGGCATACCTTGATAATGCACGAAACTTAGCCCTCATATGCATTACCGACATCCTACTTGTCTCAGGCTCAAGAACTCATCTCTTTTCCTATCCTCAAAGTCCGGGGGATATACTTCTCCATAAACAAGCTAGAGAATGAGGCCCAAGTCATAGGTGGTGCCTCTGTTGGTTGACACTCAAAATGTGACCGCCACCACATTTTGGCGTTCCCTTGAAACTGATAACTCACTAACTCAACACCAAACTGTTCTACTATACCCATCTTGTGTAGTAGCTCATGACAGTCAACCAGAAAATCGTAAGCATCCTCAGATTCAGCACCCTTAAAGACTGGAGGTTTCAATTTCACGAACTTACTGAAAAGTTCATGCTGATCATTTGTCATTATAGGCCCAGTAGTCAGACGTGGAAACGTGCCTATCTCCAATGAGGCCTCCATACGGGGAGCCATAGTAGCCGCATGTTGTACCTCCGGAACCTGAGGTGCTGGTGCAGGAAACACTGGAGGTGTCTGACCCTGATCAGATAACCGCTAAGATAAGCAAGAACCTGATTGATCATCTCTGGGGTAGGTTGGGGTGGTGGCAGTTCCTCGTTCTGCACTTGTTCATTCTCCCCTTCCTCACCTCTCTTATCACCTCCTCAGTCAGTGGGGGAGTCACCGCCTAGTATCAGAGGGCTAGGTGCTTGTCCTCTTCCTCTAGAGGACGTCCTCCCACGGCCTCTACCACGGCCTCTTGCCACTGGTCCTCTCCGAGCTACAGCCCCAGTGGCTGGCTCAGACGCATCCTGTCTGGCGGGGTGGTGTTGGCGCAGTCGTTGCTCTAGTTCTAACCATCTGCGAAATAGAGTGAAGATGGTCAGATACCAATTTGTATCACCTAGATACAATTGGATTCAATAGTAGCATGAAGAAAGAATGAAAGAATGGAATTTTCCTAAAGTCGTATAGCCTCTCAAAGAAAAGTAAAGGTGTCCCCCTACCGTTCCTTAAGACTCTACTAGACTCGTTCTTGTGTGATGAGACCAACGAACCTAATGCTCTGATACCAAGTTTGTCACGACCCAAAACCGAGCCGCGACTGGCACCCACATTTACCCACCTATGTGAGCGAACCAACCAATCTAACCCTTAACATTTCAATGTATATCAACAGAAAATAATGCGGAAGACTTAAACTTAATAAAAAAACCAATGCAATAACTATTAAAATTCAACATCTATTATTCCAAAATCTGGAAGTCATCACCACAAGAACATCTATCCTCAAATTACTAAACTAAGAGTATCTAAGAAAACAAAAACAAGTAAAAAGCTAGTCCATGCCGGAAGTTCAAGGCATCAAGACTTGAAGAAGGAGATCCAGTCCAAGCTAGAAGCATTAGCTCACCCTGAAGATCCGGTGTGACGAAGACTGGCTAGAATTAGTGTTGAGTTGAAGACGACGACACGTTTGCTGCACTCCACAAATAACAAAGAAGAAAACATAAAAGTAGGGGTCAGTACAAAACATGGGTACTGAGTAGATATCATCGGCCAACTCAAAATAGAGAACAGTATATATCAAGTAATATTATAAAACCAACTACAATACTCAACATGTAGCAACAAATACTATCATCACTAATAAATACCGCCAAGTTCACACATGAGGACTCAAGCCTCAATACCATACTCATTTGGGAATTAGGTTCATTAGATTGAATTTATTAACATATTTCCAGATTCATTATCTTTATTCCCCTTGTGTCGGTACGTGACACTCCGCTCCATATACTATCCTGGTGCCGGAACGTGGCACTCCGATCCTCATATACTATCCTGGTACCGGAACGTGGCACCCGATCCATATACTATCCTGGTGTCGGAACGTGACACTCCGATCCTCATTCTATCCTGGTACCGGAACGTGGCACCCGATCCATATACTATCCTGGTGTCGGAACGTGACACTCCAATCCTCATTCTATCCTGGTACCGGAACGTGGCACCCGATCCCCTATTTCTATCCTGGTACCAGAACGTGGCACCCGATCCCCTAATCTCACCACTTTCGTTCATCAAGCCTTCTTTTATACCAAGGCATCATCATTAACAAAGTAGATTAGAGTTTCTTTTCAAGATTTGGGACTCAATAGCTTTATCATGCTTATTTATTTCACAATTACATAATCATATTCATGCAAGCATACAATTAAGCATATAGAAGGGTTTACAATACTACTAACACATATCATTCACTATTAAGAGTTTACTACGAATAGTGTGAAAACCATAACCTTCCTCCACCGAAGAATTGATCAAGCAAGCAATTTCCCAAGCAGCGTTTCTTCTCCTCTTTCGTTCGATCGATTCTCCCTATCTCTTGTTCTTTTTATTTTTCTTATTCAAACCCTCTTTCTTTTACCCTAATTAGTATATAATTAAGTATAAAAGATGGAAATAATAATCCACTAATTAACTTAAGGTTACCTCTTTTAACCCCCAAGTAATTAGACTTATTAACCTTAGCCCACTAACTTTATAATTAAGGCAGGAATAGTCAAAAACGTCCCTTAAAACGTGTAAAGAAATCTGACCTAGACTGGGATTACGCAACATGTGACGGGCCATCGTGCCTGCGACGGTCCGTCCTGCAGGTCGTCGCAAAGTTCAGAGACCCAAGTTTCCACCAAGGGCCTGTGACGGTCCGTCCTGCAAGTCCGTCACGAAGTTCAGAGAGTTGATTTTCAGTACCCAATTTCAGAATTTCTAAGTGTATTCAAACGAGACCCTGCGACGGTCCGTCGTGCCCATGACGGTCCGTCGTGGGGTCCGTCATCTCAGCCAGTTTTCCAGAAATAAAATCTGCAGCTCAAAAACGACTAAACAGGTCGTTACGGGTTTGGTGTAGGGTTATTGGATTTGTTATAATTTGAATAATTAGACATTTGATAGTTGATCCTTGCATATATCAATTTTTTTAGACCTAGAACAAGCGGAAAAAATCCGGAAAGGAAGATTCAAGTGTCTTAGGAATTCAAGGTAGGTGATGGTTATGATTCTATAATTGTGTGATATATACTTGCATTGCTTCGTTGTGATACTTGTATATGTATGCATGTTGCAATATTGATCAAAGATGTTGAAATAACATATTTGAATATCAATACCGTGAAATCATGATTGAATGGGTGATCTTGATGTGTTATTGTGATGTGTGATTGGGATCGGCTGCCACATTCCGACACACTAACTTGGATCGAATTGCCATGTTCTGACATGCTAACTGAAATTGATTGCCATGTTCCAGCATGAAAATTAGTTTGAATTACCATATTCCGGCATATTAATAGTTTAACTTTGGGCTTCGTGAGAGGACCAACTATGTGATAAAGCATATGAATTGTGACATTGATTCTTATGATAGTATTGAATATCTTAGTATTTATGCATGTGTTATAATGTTGTAATTGTTTTTCTAAGTTACACTAGTAAGATAGCCGCATCATCCTACCAATACATGATGATTGTGTACTAATTCTGCACTTTCTTTTATTTTTGTTGAGTACAAGGTATCTTCACACGACTGTTGACAGATCTCGCTTAGGATATCAGTGATCGCTTTGAATTCAACATTGAGCTAGTTATTCCGAGTTGTTTTGGGTTCTCTTTGTTTAAATCCACTCTTTTCGGTCTCAGACTATTGGTTAAGTTGTTGTTAGTGTAGGGGTTGTTGTTAGTGTAGGGGTTGTACTCCTTGTTCTTAGACTTGTTGTTTGTAGAGTTTTGGTACAATGACTTTCAGGTTCTAGGCGTTCTTTCCGCATTATTTTAGTTTATTTAACTTGCTTTCGTAACTTAAATACCTTGTTTTAGATTATTTGTTTTAGCTGGAGGTAGTAGTGGTTCTCCCACCGAAAGGTTAGTGTGTGTGCCAATCACGGCGGTTTGGGTCGTGACACAAAAACCACAACTCCAGTAATTTAAGGGCATTGATAGTTTCAATAATTATATATTTTGTTTGAGTTACCTTTAGATACAATGTATTTGTTTCTATCTAGCGAATATATCTTGTTATCTCACGCAACCTCTTTTTAGCTATAATTACGTGTGCCTTTCTCTTATCTTCCTCTCTCTCGCCACTCGCTGCTATTATACATATACAAATACAAATTATACATATATAATTATATGGTAGATATACAAATACAAATCGCATTTTCCCACTCTCTTTCCTCTCTCACTCGTCTCTCTCCTCCCTCTCTCAATATAGTTATGTATACCTGTACGTATATTTTAAAGATATATATATGTATACACACACATACATATACATACAATTCGACAGATATACTAATATAAATCACCCCTTTCCACTCTTTTGCCCACCTCTCTCCTCTCTCCTCTCTTTCCCAATTTCGCTCGCCTCTCTCCTCCATCTCATAATCCGCTTTCCTCTCTCCTTCCTCCAACATGTAGCTACAAATCGTAATTAACAAACTATAGTTGTGGAGCCTAATTAAGTTATCTTTAGTGGCTATTTGTGAAATTCCCCATATTAAATCTTTCAAGTGGTCCTAATCAACCCAGTTTAGGCCCAATAAGCATAACCCATTAAAAGTCAGTCATCACTGTGACTCCGACCAACTTCGTTGATTCGATTCAGGATAATCAAGTAGGTTATCATCCTGTTGATTGAGTTATCATCCTGCGCGAAAAAGACTTTGACATCTTCCCTTGATCGAGCAGGACACAAAAGGAATTTATCCTCTATATGTAACTAGGTATCGTCTAATCGATAAGAAAGCATAGTTATATGTTGAATAGCTAATCTACTTTGTAACTCAACAAATTGCGTAACAAAGGCTCAAATTAAGTAGGAATGCAATTGAATATTGATGATAAACATCAATTAAAAAATGATATATACTCGTAATTCAAATATATCCAATTAAGAACGCCAGACGACCAAAGAGTCAATTTATATCAACCGTTACAATGGATCTAGACGAATAGTCAAATACCTTCTCTTTTCTTTTTCTTTCTTAATTTAAGCACTAAACTTAGCTTGGTATTAGTTGTTCCTTTAAATAAAGATAACAACATAAGCAGATTCACGTTTTTAGAGGATGGATGTACTATTATAAAGAGGAAAAATTAAAATATACATTTGTCCAATTTAATTATGAGGTTTTTATGGGTGAATTCATTAAGCTTTAAAGTGTTGATACAAAATTAGTTCTCTTTTAAAATAGTATTTTTTTTTTGCATATATAGCTATATTTTGGTTTAATCGTATAAATTTTTGCAGAGATGAAAGAAAATATGAATTTAAATGTATCAAACTTGAAAACTTTGAAGGATTAAAGCAAATAAAGAGAAGAAAATATTGAACTAGAACGCTTGAAGTATTGTCAATAACTGAGGTGCTATCAAAATTTAGAAAGAAAAATATATAGTGAAATAGGCATAATATTTGAGTTTTTGGCCTTATTTTGATAGTGTGTGCAGTCATTATCACATCATATAATACATTAAGTATGAATTCACATATTTATATGTCAAACCAAAAAATTCTAGAAAAAATATAACATTGAAATATTATATATGATCTAAAAATAATATATACAGATCTTTACGTGAACCCAAAACCCCACTTAAATATTCCCTTGACATGAGTATATTATCGATCTTGAGATAATCTCAACTCCATGTACTTGATGTCAATTCGAAGCCTTCGTTATAGTAGGTTCCTCCTTTGCATACATTTTGAATATATAAGCATGTATTTGTAATTAAGTCATATTTTATGGCGTTTAGTGTAATTTATTATCTTTTAACAAAAAATTTATTATGAAAGTTAAATAAATATTTTTAAATAATGACAATTTTTTTTTTCTTGTTAGTTTTATTATTTCAAGGAGTCGCAATTTCAAGCAATACATGTACAATGGTTGTAGATCACCAATTTCTATCCACTTTGCAAAAATAGCATTAACTTATTATTATTTTGTGGCCATATCTTTGAAGAATAGTTGTTGTGTTTGGGTTCAATATAATCAAAATTTAAAAGGGTTACAAAAATGAGCTTAGCCAAAAATGCTAAACCACAAAAGTCAATTAGGACTAATTTATTGAGAAAATAATAACATGTTGTTTTACTTAATTATAAATGAATATAACTTGATTCGTATGAGAGGAACTATAGGATGGTATTGCATCTATTATGAGATGGTTTGTTTATAAAGCATTTTCAACATTTCATTTATATGTTTTTCAAAATTTTCAATTATATATACCTAGAGAAAAAATTGGGATTGAAAATTTAATGGGTTAATTATGTGGGCGGATTTTCTTTTAAAAAATAATTGTTTATTTTAAATATACTCTTTAATTATTATCATTTATAGCCGCTTTTTAAATTTCTTTCTTTTCTCTGACTCGCTCTTTTCCCTTTATTTCTTTCTTTCGTTTTCTTTTTCTTTTTCTCCGTCTCTTTCTATCTTTCTCTTTTTTTAATCCTTTTTCCATTCTTTCTGTTGTCCTATTTTTATTGCTTTCTTTTTTTTGCTCTTTCTCTGTCTTTTTCTATTGCTCTGTTTTCTTTGTTCTCATAGTATAGTCAACGATTTTATACTGTATAAAACTTATATGAATAGTTAATCAGATAAGTAATATAATCGTAACAAATGAAGAGACAGAAAAAATTACAAATGAATTAAATTTTAATTAAAAATGTATTACAAATATATTAAAGTTGAATTATTAGAAGAGAAGTAATATAGTTGTAACAAATGACGAGACATGAATTAAACTTGAATTAAAAATGAATTACAAACATATTAAAGCTGAATTATTAAAAGATAATTAAATATGAATGTAGAATGTAGAAAACAAAAGAGCATTATTTGATCTGCATGTAAACTGAATAAAACTTGTAACAATAATGAATTAAATAAGTAACCCAATTGTAACAAATCAATCACTTAGTTGCAAAATAAATTAAATTTGTATTTAAAAGTGTATTACAGAAATATTAAAGTTGAGACAAAAGAGAAATTAAACATAAATAAAAAAAATGTAACAAATGAATATCAGACAATGTTTTATGTAAAATAAACTTATACCAATAATGAATTAAACAAATATCCAATAATAACAATAAATAAATTAAAACTGCAAAATGAATTAAATTTGCATTAAAATGTATTACATTGTATTAAATTTGAATAAGAACAAAAAATTAAGAATGAATGGAAAACGTAACTAAAGACTCACAAGACAATGATCTTTAAAGTGAATTAAACTTGTATTAATAATGAATTAAACAAGTATCCAATAATAACATATAAATAAATAAACTATGAAATGAATTAAATTTGCATTAAAATTGTATTACACAGTGTTAAAGTTGAATTAGAAGAGAGAATTAAAAATGAATGGAAAACGTAACTAACGAAAGACATGACAATGATCTATAAACTGATAAGTTATATCAATGATGAATTAAACAAGCTAAGTATCTAATAGTAACAAATAAATCAAAAACTTCAAAATGAATTAAATTTGGATTAATATTGTATTATCTAATTCAACTTTAGTACAATTTTAATACTATATTTAATTCATTTCAATATAATATTTCACCTAAAATTAATTATAAACTTAACCGATCTCTCTTAAAATTGATATATAAACTCCAAACGACATTTTCAATTATTTGTAGGAACTACCTATTCAAACTTATCATAAATTCGTAAAATTGAAATAATAAATTCAAAATTTGAAGCTTTATAATGACCATCAATGGTGAACTCTTGCTTCTGTAATTTTAAAAATTTGAAATTTCTGCTTAAAACGTGATTTTATATAAATTTTTGATATATTTTCCTCTTTTTATCTTATTTTTGGATTAAAAAAAAGTGACATGGGCAAAAATTGATTGAGAGAATATAGTTATTTAGATGAAAAATTCAAAAAAGAAGAACAAGAATTAAAAAAAAGGGAGGAAAATATTACACAAGAGAAACAAATAGAAGAGTTAAAAAACAAAAAGAGATGAAGGTGCAGAAGAGTAAAAATAAAGGACAGAATTGAAGAAGTAGAAGAATTAAAAGAAGAAAAGGCAAAACGGTTGCGAAAGATGCGAATATTGTATAATTTTCTTAATTAAAAAAATGTTATAATTAGTTAGAAAAATTATGTTGCTATAAATGATAAATATTTTTATAATATAGCATATTTATTTGATTTATCCATTTTTAAATGAATAATTTAGAAAATTTCTTAAATGGTTAAGCAACTAGTTATATTTTAAGTTATTTAATTACATTAAAAATTAAAATTAAAAAAAATGTTATTTTCTAAAATTGATTGAATTTTATACCAACTTGATTTAGACAAACAATGTACATAAAATTGAAAATTACTGTGAGTATGAGGACAGAAAGATTATGACTACTATCCCACTATCACATGGAAAAAAATACATTGTGAAATATGAGTAAAATAAAATAGAAATAGACTATCTTCATACACATAGGATAAATGAGTTTTTTTTTCTTTTTCATAATCCCTAACATTTTGTTTCTTCATTTATCCCAAATATATCAAGATAATCATTGTCCTTAATAATATTTTTTTCCATGATAGTAGGGTTACCAGTCATAATTTTTGTCTCCTCAAAACTTATTTTTCGTATGAAACTAGTCACTCTTATGCAAAGAGTAAATTTATAAGTTCCATTCTATATGCAAAGACCCAAACAAAATAGTTATATATGTAAAAAGTCAATATATTTTATTATATAATTTGAGAAAGGTTCCTCTAAGTTAATAAAATGTTATCCATTTATTACAATGGAATACATTGGTTGTTATTCTTAAAATTTTTGTTGATAGACGACAAATTTTAAGTAGTTTAATTTAAAATTCTAAAATATTAAATAAAGTTCTACTATCTTTAACTAAGATCTTAAAAATTAAAAATAAGATTTATTGCACTTCTAAATATTGATGGTAATATATAGTATATTTTTCTGGTGAGTTTTGGCCAAAAATATCTTTCATTTATACCTCAAACTTAAAATACATCCTTGAAGTATTAGCAATAAACATCCTTAGTTTTTCTACATAATTTCATTACTTGTTACAAGAAGTTTTTGAAAAAAATATTAAATATCTTAGACATTATTGCTTACGAAAATTAAAAAAAATATTTGGAAGGTGTGAGAGTACATGATCTGCACTTTCTCTCACTTAATAACAAAAAGAAGTCATCGCTTAATTATCTTTACTTTTTTCATAGCCAAATTGTATTTAGATTAATGAATTTTTGGATCAATCTAATATTAAAGTGATCAAAATATTGATAAAGTCTCACATTTGAGTTTCATTCTACACTATTCTAGCATATTCAACTGAAAAAAAAAACATATTTAAACTAATAATATTTTTGATATCAAATTACA
>JAKWJD010000792.1:0-15263 GCA_027705065.1 Solanum peruvianum | reverse complement strand
ATGACGGGCCGTCGTGACTACGACGGTCCGTCACTACTTCCGTCGTCCCAACCAGTTTTTCCAGAATTTCAATGCTGCTCAAAACGACTAAACAGGTCGTTACAGTCACAACAAACCCAAAAAAATCAACTTTCCCAAAGTCTTGGACAGACAAACTACAAAATTCCATAGCTATCCTTTCCCACTTTCATTTTGGAATTGACATTATCTAAAGCAAACCTGCTAGCCTTTGATGCTCATATTTTACTTTTTGGAAATTTTGACACTTAGCCACAAATTCTTCTATATCTTCTTCATGCCCTGCTGCCAATAAAGTCACTTTGATTCTCGAACATCTTGGTTACACCTGGAAAAGTAGATATTGCGCACCATGGGATTCTGTCAATAAACTCTTAATCAATTCACCTACTCGAGGACACATATTCTTCCTATAAAACTGAGCACACAACCCCACATCTAAAGTCACATCTTGTGCCTTACCAGACACCATCTTCTTTTTAAGCTCATTCAAATTCTCATCCACAAATTGTTTTGCCTTGAACTCTTCAATGAACGTGGACCTAATACTAGCTTGTTTTACTTGTATAACGACCTATTTAGTCGTTTTGAGCAGCAGATTTTATTTCTGGAAAAACTGTCTGAGTCGACGGAACCCACGACGGACCGTCATGGGCACGACGGACCGTCGAGGGGGTCTCGTTCCAAAACACTTAGGATTCTGAAATTTGGGTACTGAAATCGACTCTCTGAACTTCGTGACGGAATGGCAGGACGGACCGTCACAGGCGTGACGGGCCGTCACAGATCCTTTAATGAAAGTTAGTCTCTGAACTCTGTGACGGAAGCAGCAGGACGGACCGTCGCAGGCACGACGGGCCGACACAGGCTGCGTAATCCCAGGCGGGTCAAATTTCTGTTAAGTAATTTAAGGGGCGTTTGGTCTATTCCTGCTTTAATTATAAAGTTAGTGGGTTAATGTTAATAGTTTAATTACTTGGGGGTTAAAGGAGGTAACCTTGAGTTAATTAGTGGGTTAATTCCTCATCTTTTATACTTAATTATATGCTAATTAGGGTAAAAGAAAGAGGGTTTGAATAAGAAAAATAGAAAGAACAAGGAGGGGGAAAGAGAAACGATCGAGAGAGATACGAACGAAGAGGAAACACAAGCTTTGGGGAATTTGCTTGCTTGATCACGAATCTTCGGTGGAGGTAGGTTATGGTTTTTATGCTATTCATAGTAGACTCTTAATAGCGAATGATATGTGTTGGGTAGTATTATAAAACCTTCTATATACTTAATTGTGTGCTTACAATGATGTGATTATATAATTGTGATGAATAAGCATGATGAGGCTATTGAATCTCTAATCCTAAATTTTACCTTGTTAATGATGATGCCTTGGTATAAAAGAAGGCTTGATGAACTAAAGTAATGAGATTGATGATGCCTTGGTATAAGAGAAGGCTTGATGAACTAAAGTAATGAGATTGATGATGCCTTGGTATAAAAGAAGGATTGATGAATTAATAGAATGAGATTAGTGGAGCGGGTGTCACGGACCGACACGTAGAATTAGGGGATCGGGTGTCACGAACCGACACGTAGAATTAGGGGATCGGGTATTATGAACCGACACGTAGAATTAGGGGATCAGGTGTCACGAACCGACACGTAGAATTAGGGGATCGGAGTGTCACATTCCGACACATAGTAGTAGGGGATCGGAGTGTCACGTTCCGACACATAGTAGTAGGGGAGCGGAGTGTCACATACCGACACGAGAGAAATAAAGATAATGAATCTTGAAAGATGTTAATATACTCAATCTAATGAACCTAATTCGCAAATGAGTATGGTATTGAGGCTTGAGTCCTCATGGGTGAACTTGACGGTACTTATTTATGATTATAGTACTTGTTGTTGCTACATGTTGAGTATTGTAGTTGATTTATGATATTATCTGATATATACTGTTTTCTATTTCGAGTTGGCCGATGATACCTACTCAGTACTTGTGCCTTGTACTGACCCCTACTTGTATTTGTTTTCTTGATTATTTGTGGAGTGCAACAAACGTGCCGTCGTCTTCAATTCAACCGCAACTCTAGCCAGTCTTCATTACAGCGGATTTCAGGGTGAGCTAATGCTTCTAGCTTGGACTGGATCTTCCTCTTCATGTCTTGATGCCTCGAACTTCCGGCATGGACTAGCTTTTTACTTCTTTTAGCTTCTTAGATACTCTTATATTAGTAATTTGAGGATAGATGTTCTTGTGATGATGACTTCCAGATTTTGGGGATAATAATAGTTATTGAGTTTTAGAAGTTATTTAATCAATGTTCATTAATGAGATTTAAGTCTTCCGCATTACTTTCTGTTGATATTATATTGAAATGTTAGGTTTTGTATCGGTTGGTTCGCTCACATAGGAGGGTAAGTGTGGGTGCCACTCACGGCTCGATTTGGGTCGTGACAAACTTGGTATCAGAGCATTAGGTTCGTTGGTCTCATCACACAAGAACGAGTCTAGTAGAGTCTTAAGGAACGGTAGGGGGACGCCTTTACTTTTCTTTGAGAGGCTATAAGACTTTTAGGAAAATTCCATTCTTTCTTTCTTTCTTTCGTGCTATTACTTGGATCCGATTGGTATCTAGGTGATACAAATTGGTATCTGACCATCTTCACTCTATTTCGCAGATGGTTAGAACTAGAGCAACGACTGCACCAACACCAACACCGGCATGACAAGAAACGTCTGAGCCAGTCACTGGAGCTGTAGCTCGAAGCGGAGTAGTGGCGAGAGGCCGTGGAAGAGGTCGTGGGAGGACGTCCTCTAGAGGAAGAGGACAAGCACCTATCCCATCTGGTACTAGGGTGGTGACTCCTCCACCAACTGAGGAAGTGGTAAGAGAGGGTGAGGAAGGGGAGAATGAACAAGTACAGAGTGAGGGATTGCCACCCCAACCTACCCCAGAGATGATCAATCAGGTTCCGGAGGTAAAACATGCAGCTACTGTGGCTCCCCGCATGGATGCCTCATTGGAAATAGGCACGTTTCCTCGTCTGACTACAGGGCCTATAATGATAAATCATCAGCATGAACTTTTCAGTAAGTTCTTGAAATTGAAACCTCCAGTCTTCAAGGGTGCTGAATCTGAGGATGCCTACGATTTTCTGGTTGATTGTCATGAGCTACTACACAAGATGGGTATAGTAGAACAGTTTGGTGTTGAGTTTGTGACTTATCAGTTTCAAGGGAACGCCAAAATGTGGTGGCGGTCACATGTTGAGTGTCAACCAACAGAGGCACCACCTATGACTTGGGCATCATTCTCTAGCCTTGTTTATGGGAAGTATATCCCCGGACTTGAGGGATAGGAAAAGAGATGAGTTCTTGAGCCTAGAGCAAGGTAGGATGTCGGTTACTGCATATGAGGCCAAGTTTCGTGCATTATCCACGTATGCCACCCAACTTTGTTTCAGTCCAAAAGAGCGGATTCGCCGCGTTTTGTGAAGGGGTTGAGGTCAGAATGCGGATTTCAGCCTTACAGGTAGCGGCTACGGCAAAATCCTTTCAAGAAGTGGTAGACTTCGTGATAGAGGTGGAAGGAGTGAAGCCAGATGACTTCACCATGGCATCGACATCAAAAAGGTTTCGAAAGGGAGGTGAGTTTAATGGTTTACTCTAGAGGACAGGGTTCAGGAGGTTACTCAGTCCGGCCAATTCAGTCTTCACTACAGACTGTAGTTGGGGGTCCACCTCAGACCGGTCAACACTTCTTTGAGAGACCTATGCTTGAATCCAGAGAGTGTTATGGATGTGGGGGACTGGACATATTAGGAGGATTGTCCAAAACAGAGTTATAGACCCCCAATAGCTAGAGGTAGAGGTGGTCATGGTAAAGGCCGTTATTCTGGAGGACGTGGTGGCCGAAGTAATGGTGGTCACCAAAACGGCCGGGGTGACGGGCAAACTAGAGCCACTACAGCACAACATGGTAGGGGCAACGGGCAGACAGGTGATAGGGCCCATTGTTACGCTTTCCCCGGGCGGCCTGAAGCGGAGACATCTGATGCTGTTATCACAGGTAATCTTTTGATTTGTGATTGCATGGCTTCTGTATTATTTGATCCTGGCTCCACATTTTCATATGTATCTTCCTCATTCGCTACTGGTCTTAATTTACATTGTTAATTGCTTGACATACCTATTCGTGTGTCTACTCCGGTGGGTGAGTCTGTGATAGTTGAAAAAGTATATAGGTCTTGTTTGGTGACTTTTGTGGGGAGCAATACTTATGTAGACTTGGTTATCTTAGAAATGGTTGTTGAGTAAAGGCTTCATTAGACCAAGTGCATCTCCTTGGGGTGCTCCGGTGTTATTTGTGAAGAAGAAGGATGGGAGTTTTCGGATGTGCATAGACTACCGGCAGTTGAACAAGGTAACTATTAAGAACAAGTATCCCATTCCTCGCATTGATGACTTGTTAGATCAGTTACAAGGTGCTTGTGTCTTCTCTAAGATTGACTTGAGATCCGGTTATCATCAATTGAAAATACGGGCAACGGATGTGCCAAAGACTGCTTTTCGGACCAGGTATGGGCATGACGAATTTGTAGTGATGTCTTTTGGTCTTACGAATGCCCCTGCTGCTTTCATGAGCTTGATGAACGAGATTTTTAAGCCATATCTGGATCTCTTTGTGATCGTATTTATTGATGATATACTGATATACTCAAAGAGCAAGAAAGAACATGAGGAGCATTTGAGAATTGTGTTGGAAGTATTAAGGGAGAAAAGGCTTATGTCAAATTCTCCAAGTGTGAGTTTTGGCTAGATTCAGTGTCCTTCCTGGGGCACGTGGTTTCTAAGGATGGAGTGATGGTGGATCCTTCTAAGATTGAGACAGTGAAGAATGGGTAAGACCTACTAATGTGTCAGAAGTAAGGAGCTTTGTGGTTTAAATAGCTATTACCGTCGATTTGTCAAGGGATTCTCTTCCATTGCTTCCCAATTGACGAACTTGACTAAGCAGAATGTTCCATTTGTATGGTCGGACGAATGTGAGGAAAGCTTTCAGAAACTCAAGACCTTGTTGACTGCACCAATCTTACCCTGCCAGTGGAAGGTAAGAATTTCATTGTCTATTGTGATGCATCCTATTCGGGTTTGGGTGCAGTGCTAATGCAAGAGAAGAACGTAATTGCTTATGCTTCAAGGCAATTAAAGGTGCACGAACGTAATTACCCGACCCATGATTTGGAGTTGGCCGCGGTAGTATTTGCATTGAAGCAATGGAGGCACTATCTGTATGGGGTTAAGTGTGAAGTATATACGGATCATCGTAGCCTACAGTATGTCTTTACTCAGAAAGATTTGAATTTGAGACAGAGGAGATGGATGGAATACTGAAGGACTACGATATCACTATTCTGTATCAGGGGAAAAGCTATGTTGTGCAGATGCTTTAAGTAGAAAGGCAGGAAGCATAGGAAGTCTAGCTCACTTGCAAGTTTCTAGACGCCCGTTGGCTAGAGAATCCAAAACTTGGCTAATGACTTTATGAGGCTAAAAGTAAATGAGAAGGGAGGATTTTTAGCTTGTGTAGAGGCGAGATCTTCTTTTCTTGACAAGATCAAGGGAAAACAGTTTGATGATGAGAAACTAAGCCGGAATCGGGATATGGTGTTGCGAGGAGAGGCTAAAGAGGCGATAATTGATGAGGAAGGTGTTTTGAGGATTAAGGGAAGGGTATGTGTGCCCCGTGTTGATGACTTGATCCACACTATTCTTACAGAGGCTCATATTTCTGGATATTCTATACATCCGGGTGCAACCAAGATGTACCGTGACCTAAAGCAACACTTTTGGTGGAGTAGAATGAAGCGCGACATTGTTGATTTTGTTGCCAAATGTCCAAATTGTCAACAAGTAAAGTATGAACACCAGAGGCCCGGAGGAATACTTCAGAGAATGTCCATTCCTGAATGGAAGTGGGAGAGAATTGCAATGGATTTCATGGTTGGTCTTCCAAAGACATTGGGAAAATTTGATTCTATTTGGGTAATTGTGGACAGATTAACTAAGTCTGCTCACTTCATTCCGGTCAAGGTGACCTACAATGCAGAGAAGTTAGCCAAAATCTATATCTCAGAAATCGTTCGATTGCATGGAGTTCCACTCTCCATCATATCAGATAGAGGTACGCAGTTTACTTCTAAGTTTTGGAGAACATTGCATGCTGAATTAGGTACTAGGTTGGACCTTAGTACTGCATTTCACCCTCAGACCGATGGTCAGTCTGAGCGAACGATTCAAGTGTTGGAGGATATGCTTCGTGCATGTGTGATAGAATTTGGTGGTCATTGGGATAACTTCTTACCCTTAGCGGAGTTTTCATACAATAATAGCTATCACTCAAGTATTGATATGGCTCCATTCGAAGCATTGTATGGGAGGAGATGTAGGTCTCCCGTTGGTTGGTTTGATGCATTTGAGGTTAGACCTTGGGGTACTGACCTTTTGAGGGATTCATTAGAGAAAGTGAAATCTATTCAAGAAAAGCTTTTAGCGGCGCAAAGTAGGCAAAAGGAATATGCGGATCGAAAGGTTAGAGACTTGGAGTTTATGGAGGGTGAGCAAGTCCTGCTGAAGGTTTTTCCCATGAAAGGGGTGATGCGGTTTGGTAAAAGAGGTAAACTAAGCCCAAGGTATATTGGACCATTTGAAGTACTTAAGCGAGTAGGGGAGGTGGATTATGAATTAGCCTTGCATCCAGGACTGTCAGGAGTGCATCCGGTATTTCATGTGTCCATGTTGAAAAGATACCATGGGGATGGAAACTACATCATTCGTTGGGATTCAGTCCTGCTTGATAAGAATTTGACTTATGAGGAGGAGCCTGTTGCCACTCTAGATAGAGAAATTTGCAAGTTGAGGTCGAGGGAGATTGCATCCATCAAAGTTCAATGGAAGAATCGACCAGTTGAAGAGGCCACTTGGAAGAAGGAGGCTGATATGCAAGAAAGATACCCACACCTGTTTACAGATTCAGGTACTCTTTTTCTCCCTCATTTTTCTTCTTGTGATCGTCCGAGGACGAACGATGGGTAAATTGGTATCTATTGTAACGACCTGTTTAGTCGTTTTGAGCAGCAGATTTTATTTCTGGAAAAACTGTCTGAGTCGACAGAACCCACGATGGACCGTCATGGGTTAGACGGACCTTCGAGGGGGTCTCGTTCCAAAACACTTAGGATTCTGAAATTTGGGTACTGAAATCGACTCTCTGAACTTCGTGACGGAATGGCAGGAAGGACCATCACAGGCGTGACGGCCGTCACCGATCTTTGAAAGTTTTAGTCAGTTTAGTCTCTGAACTCTGTGACGGATGCTGCAGAACGGACCGTCGAAGGCACGACGGGCCGTCACAGGCTGCGTAATCCCAGGCTGGGTCGGATTTCTGTTAAGTAATTTAAGGGGCGTTTTGGTCTATTCCTGCTTTAATTATAAAGTTAGTGGGTTAATGTTAATAGTTTAATTACTTGGGGGTTAAAGGAGGTAACCTTGAGTTAATTAGTGGGTTAATTCCTCATCTTTTTTACTTAATTATATGTTAATTAGGGTAAAATAAAGAGGGTTTGAATAGAAAAAATAGAAAGAACAAGGAGAGGGAAAGAGAAACGATCGAGAGAGATACGAACGAAGAGGAAACACAAGCTTTGGGGAATTTGCTTGCTTGATCACGAATCTTCGGTGGAGGTAGGTTATGGTTTTTATGCTATACGTAGTAGACTCTTAATAGCGAATGATATGTGTGGGTAGTATTATAAAACCTTCTATATGCTAATTGTGTGCTTACATGATGTGATTATTAATTGTGATGAATAAGCATGATGAGGCTATTGAATCTCTAATCCTAAATTTTACCTTGTTAATGATGATGCCTTGGTATAAAGAAAAGGCTTGATGAACTAAAGTATGAGATTGATGATGCCTGGTATAAGAGAAGGCTTGATGAACTAAAGTAATGAGATTGATGATGCCTTGGTATAAAAGAAGGATTGATGAATTAATAGAATGAGATTAGCGGAGCGGGTGTCACGGACCGACACGTAGAATTAGGGGATCGGGTGTCACGAACCGACACGTAGAATTAGGGGATCGGGTGTCACGAACTGACACGTAGAATTAGGGGATCGAGTGTCACGAACCGACACGTAGAATTAGGGGATCGGAGTGTCACGTTCCGACACATAGTAGTAGGGGATCGGAGTGTCACGTCCCGACACATAGTAGTAGGGGAGCGGAGTGTCACGTACCGACACGAGAGAAATAAAGATAATGAATCTTGAAAGATGTTAATATACTCAATCTAATGAACCTAATTCCCAAATGAGTATGGTATTGAGGCTTGAGTCCTCATGGGTGAACTTGACGGTACTTATTTATGATTATAGTACTTGTTATTGCTACATGTGAGTATTGTAGTTGATTTATGATATAATCTGATATATACTGTTTTCTATTCGAGTGGCCGATGATACCTACTCAGTACTTGTGCATTGTACTGACCCCTACTTGTATTTGTTTTCTTGATTATTTGTGGAGTGCAGCAAACGTGCCGTCGTCTTCAACTCAACCGTAACTCTAGCCAGTCTTCATTACACCGGATTTCTGGGTGAGCTAATGCTTCTAGCTTGGACTGGATCTTCCTCTTCATGTCTTGATGCCTTGAACTTCCGGCATGGACTAGCTTTTTACTTATTTTAGCTTCTTAGATACTCTTAGATTAGTAATTTGAGGATAGATGTTCTTGTGATGATGACTTCCAGATTTTGGGTATAATAATAGTTATTGAGTTTTAGAAGTTATTTAATCAATGTTCATTAATGAGATTTAAGTCTTCCGCATTACTTTTTGTTGATATTATATTGAAATGTTGGGTTTTGTATCGGTTGGTTCGCTCACATAGGAGGGTAAGTGTGGGTGCCACTCGCGGCTCGATTTGGGTCATGACAACTTGAAAATAAACTAAAGAAAAACAAAATGAATAGGTTTTTGAAATTCGATTAAACTTATGAGTTTAGATAAATCAAATTTTCAAAAGAACTGAGTTGCCAGTAAACTTTTTAGTCAACATCAAGAAAAAATTAAGGTTTTCTAAATAAGTAGATAAAATCAATTGAAAAAAAAGGGTTGGAAGTTTAATGTACATTTCGAAAAGGTGTAAGGCCCTCGGAATATCCGTTAACTTGCGGTTAACCGGCGATTTAACTAAAATGACTTTTTTCAAATAATTTTCCAAATTATTTTAACTAAGTAAAGGAAATTTATTTTTTTATTTTATTTTTTAAGGGGAACAACTAAAAGGGAATTTCTAAGGGGAATACTTCAAGTGGTTGATAAGACTAATAATACAGATAAAGCTAAGTAAAATTATATAAACATATATATATATATATATAAACATACATCATATATATATATATATATATATATATATATAATATATATATATATATATTTTTCAACGTTTTGAATATAAAAGAGAAACGACTGCCTTTGGAAAATTAAATGAATTCAACCAAAAGTGTTAGTCAATACAATAATAGACAAATAAAGAGGAAAAATGAGAGAGTCTGAACTTGGGTCATTTGCCCAAATTCGGCTAAGTTGGACCTTTGACCCACATGTCCTAACTCTAAAAAATGGTCACAAATGGACTTGAGCTCAAATTGTTGAACCTGTAGAAATTCTTTGGGGGTTTGGCCCCTTTTCATTCTCATTTGTCATAACATACACCAAGTGTATATTTGATGTATACACCATGTATACCGCTAATTCTCAAACTCCCGGAACTAATGTTTTATTTTTACCTTTTTATTTCTGCATTTTCCACCTGTACTTTCACGTTTTACCTGGTATGTGATATTTCTTTATTGTATATCAGCGCATACAACATGTATATCAATATTTTTTGACTTTTCGGATTCTAAAATTCAACTTCCAGCCCTTGTACTTCCTGCTGGAACCTTTTCTGGGGCGGCAAACAGAGACAACAATGAGTAGAAAATGAGCAGCAACTTCACACCAAAGGAGCATTCTGAGAACTTCAACCTCAAACAGTAAATCAAAATGTCCTAATCAACTTCGAACACAGACCTCTTCAGGAACTGGAGACTTGAAGACTGTACTTGACTTTCTTAAATGTGAAACCTCAGTTTTCTTTTGCTTTTTCGCTAGCTTCTTCAATATTCTTCTCAATCGAATGTACTTATTATTTAGTTTATAGATTTTTGCTATGTGTCTCTTTATGACTTAGTAAAATTTCCAAAATTTTCCTCTTTTTTTCCAACCTTGATAAAAGAAGAACATGAACTATTTATAGACGAATTCTATGGTTGAATTGGAGAAAAAAAGGTTGAAAAAATGGATAAGCAAAGCCCATGAATTTGAAATTTCAAATCAAAAACAGAAGGAATATGTTGCTCGATTCCAAATTTTCAAAAAATTTGAAGTGAAGAGATGTGAGGTTGATGTCTAGGATCAACCCGACTGTATTTGGGCGCAATGTGCCTCCATCTCGAAGCTATAAGGGCTGAAACGCAGCTACAACAAATGCTTTTTGCTACCGCCATAGTACTATTTGGAGAGAGACGTTTGAGGAAAAGGACAAAGGAACGCAATGTACTGCCGTATGCATAGACGTCGTGTGCTCTTTATTTGGTACTGTTGTTGCTTCTAGATGTGGAGTTTCGTGACCTTGCCCTCGCGTGAGAGGAAAGAAGCGCGTACAATGGCAGATGAAGTGTCAATTGTGTTGCAGCCGTTTGGTGTTGTGATTGATGTTGTGTTCTTTCTGTGCATTGGCGTCGCTGTAAATTGTTTAACCCTACTTCTGGGTTCTTTTTTTGAATTGGGAATTGGGTCGGGTCGGGGTTAAAGGTGTGGGTTGTTAAAGCATTCTGCTGGAGTGGATTTTTTTGTATTGAAATGGTAGGCTCAAATGATTTATCAGGCTAAAAGAATTGGAAATGGTCCAAGTTAATTGCAATTGGTCCATTGAATTTAAGAATTTAGCCAAATTGAGTTTAAATAGCAAATTCGAGTAAAACTTAAATTTGCCAAATTAATATAATTAATTAATGAGCTTCATACCTTTCACGAAATAAAATGATTAATTTGATTATAAAATAAAAATTTATTACAAACTAATTAACTCAAATTATAAAATATTAAATAACTATGTAAACTAATCAATAGTCAATTAAACAAAATGTTTTGTAACGATTTTCAAATATTTATAAAATTCAAAATATACATATTATTCAAAAATTATAAAGAGTGACAAAACTATTTTAAAACTAACTAGAAAAATATTTTAAATTTTATAAAGTCAATTATGTTAAACCATTTGAAAATTCAAAAGCTCGGTAATTAACTATTATTGGGAAGAGTCAAAATTAGGTGTCAACATAGCTAACACCCCACCTTTCTCTAATATGCCCAACTGCATGACCTAGATTCCAACGTATGTTTTTTTAGACGAAGTCATTTTGATACACTCAAGGAAGCTAGACTATCATACTCACCGCTTTCCGACTTAGCGTGTTTGCCACTACATTAGCCTTACCCTGATGATACTGGATGGTCACATCATAATCCTTGAGTAACTCCATCTACCGTCGTTGTCTCAAATTTATATCCTTTTGAGTGAATACATGTTGTAGACTATGAAAAATCTGTAAACACCTCACACTTGACACTACATAGATAATGCCGCCATATCTTAAGAGCAAACACTATCCCTCCAACTTTAAACCATATGTTGGGTAATTCCTCTCATTCACCTTCAACTGTCGCAATACATAAGCTATAACATTCTTATCCTGCATTAACACATGCCCAACCCTGAATGCGAAGTATCACAATAAACAATAAAATCTTTATCTTCCATTGATAGTGCTAGAATAGATGTCATGGTCAAAAGTATCTTGAACTTTTGAATGCTATCATCATGTTTCTCGTTAAATTCGAATGATACCTCCTTTTTGGTCAACCTTGTAAGATGTGTGGCAATAGAAGCAAAGTTCTTCACAAATCAACGCTAGTAGCTACCGAATCCCACATAACTTCTAACTTAAGTCACAGAGCTAGGCGGAACCCAATTCTTAACCTCTTCAATCTTTTGGGGATCTACCATTACCCCTTCCTTTGAAACTACATGCCTTGAAAAGGCAACCAAAGTCAACCAAAGTTCACACTTAGAAAATTTCACATACAACTTTTGTTTCCTAGGAACACCTAGAACAATACGAAGATGCTACGCATGCTCTTCCTCACTTTTCAAATAAAACAAAATATCATTGATAAATACTATAAAAGATGAATCAAGAAATGGTTTGAACAAACCATTCATTAAACTCATGAAAGTTGCAAGCGCATTTGTCAATCCAAATGACATTACTAAAAACTCATAGTGCTCATAGCTGATCCTAAATGTCGTCTTGGGTACATCCTAAGGTGTAATCTTTAATTCATGGTAACCAGACCTTTTATCAATCTTAGAGAAAACTAATGTGCCATTCAACTGGTTGAAAAGGTCATCTATTTAAGGAAATAGGTATTTGTTTCGAATAATGACTCTGGTAATTTATGCACATCCTTATAATACCATCTTGTTTCTTAACAAACAAGAAAGGATCACCCTACGGGGATGCACTAAGGCGGGTGAAACCCTTATCAAGATGTTCATGATTTTGAGCCTTAAGTTCTCTCAATTTTACAGGAGACATGCGATTCAGAGAGATGGAAATAGAGCGGATACTAGGTTCCGAGTCAATGAAAAAATTTATATCGCTATTCGGAGGCATACTAGGAAAATTCATAGGAAACACTTCTCTAAATTATGACACCACAAGAATAGACTCAATGGAGGGAGACTCAACCTCAATATCATGAATATGAGCCAAATAAACAAAAAAAAACCTACCCTACCAGTTTCCAAGCCTGAATGGAGGATATGATCTTAGTTGTCTTAGGCTTGTACACCTCATCCAACTCTAACTTTTCCCTATCCGAAATTTCCAGTCACAAACTTAGTATTACGATTAAGCACATCATAATGTAGGTACAACTAAGTCATGCCTAAGATTATATCAAAGTTAGTAATATCCAAAAATCACTGAATCATCCCAAGTATGAAAACCCATAAATAGAATAGGAGAAGCATGATAAACATGGGTGGCTATGACAGACTCTCCAACTAGGATAGAAACATGGATGGATGCATCAATTGCATCACAAATCATATCAAATCCTAAGGAAATTGAACAGACACATAAGAATAAGCAAACCCCGAATCAAACAACATTTTAGCCATCCAGTCACAAATAAGAACAATGCATGTGATCACTACATCAGACGCATCTGCCTCATCTTTCTCAAAAAGGCATAAAATTGAGCCCTGTTATCATGACGGGCGACTTCCCTGCCTGGTTGCATTGTACCTCTACTTGTGTTACCATTTCCATGACCTCAATGATTTCCTCCTCACCCACCTTGTGGACGTCCTTAACGATTATTACCATTGCCGTGGGTAACACTGCACTAGTCTACTGCTCCGTGGAATCTAACATGCGTAGGTGGGGAAAGTATCTCCTCATATGCAGGGGTTCTCTACAATTATAACAAGTGTTATCGGAATATGGTCTGCTGACCATTGAAGGTGCGTCTCTCTGTCTATACTGGATCAAATTCTGAGGTGAAGTTCATGAGTAATTACATATAGAATCGGGCATAGCAGACTGAATCAGTCGGGCTACAAGTGTCGGCCTCCCTGAACCTCTAGAGTAAGAACCCAAAAAGTTATATGTATTCTAAGCTTTCTTATCCAAACCCTTAATATGTCCATCAGATCTAACGCCTACATTTTTTCACAAAATTAGTCACCTCATTGAAGCTTTTTCATGCAGAGTTCGTATAAACGTACAATACCTGCAACTCAAAATTTAGTCCCTTAACAAATAGGCGGATCCTCTATTCCTCAATAGTCACCAGTTGCTTAGCAATCTAGACAAAGTCATGAACTCATCCTTATTACGATCTCTCAAAGCTTGGGACAAATATTTCTCCAAGAATAGAGCATGAAATTAGGTCCAAGTGAGTGGGGGGTAAAGTTGAAGATTTGCACTCCACATAAGCTCTGCACCACTACTTAGACTCACCTTGAAGTTAAAAAGTCAAAAACTCTACTCCATCCTGGACAATCACCAACTTATAAAGCTTCTCATAACAATATAGAATGAACTCATAGGCATCCTCACTCTCGGAACCATGAAACACAAAAAGTTTTAATTTCAAAACATAGTCCACATCTCATGTTCATTACCAGTCATCACAGGACCCAATAAAGGACGGAAGAAAGCATCAGTGCCTACAGTTCACCCACCTTGGGGACAGTAATACCAAAGGGGGTTGGAGGGAGATTGAGTTGCTTAAACTTTGGGAAGGACACCAGTACCTACCAATACCTTCATAAAAGACATAATATGTTGATCTAACACTTGGTATAAGGGAGGAATACCTATAGTCTCAACATGCACGTCTTTCTCTATCCAATATCCTCATCATTCCAACCTTCATGTTCTTTTCTATCTCTTTATGATGCCCATGAGCATTCTCATTTCTTGGAGCATTCTCAATGGACATCCACCCCTAGAGGGTTCTACCCTTCCTCTAACCCTACCCCTTGCTCGCCCTATACCCCTACCTCGATCACAGCCTCTCGGTGCGGATTCCTCTGCTGGCTCATTGACGGGAGTTGCGAACCTGACACTATTGAACCTAGTGTTTATCATAAGTATGGCAATGGAACGGGGATGGGGATTAGGGGATGGGACGAAGGGGGACAGGGAAAGGGGATTTCGAGAGGGACCGATATTGGGGGACGAAAATAGGTCCCATCCCGTCCCACTATATATACGGGATGGGATGGGATTTGGGGGACGGGACAGGATGAGACAGGGGAATTTTTTATTTTTTAAATAATTTTTTATTTTTAATAAAATAGATGTTTTTAGCTAATAAATTTTAAATTTAACTTCTAAATTTTCAAATTTCAAGTTTGAAATTTCAATTTCAAGTTTGAAATTTCAAATTCAAGCTTCAATTTTCAAATTTCAAGTTTCAATTTTAAAGTATTGAAGTTCAAATTTGAGAAGTTTAAATTTGTATTTAAATATTTTAAAGTAATGTA
>JAKWJD010000791.1:0-15383 GCA_027705065.1 Solanum peruvianum | reverse complement strand
GTGATTCAATTCTCAATAATGAGTACAATATAAGAGGAAAAAATTACTATGGTACACCAAATATATTTTCAATGACATCAAACTAAAGCACCTTTGCGCAATCCACGACTGAATTTGAAAATGCATCAAATTATTTTTTGCCTCAAATTGATTTAAAAGCAATGCCGACTTTGAAACAACACTTCTTGTTTCCATAAACAATTTAACAATGGGAATTTAAGATGCAACTTTATGATATATATGAAGAGAAATGGGAACCTTGATTAAATCTTATCCAAACAGAGATATTTCAACTACTTAACTAGCTTAGGCATTGCATCTAATCACATACACAATATTTAACTCTAAACAAACAAATTAATAAGAACAAACTTTTAGAATACAGATTTCTTAACACTAGAGACTTTTCATTTTACAAACTTGAACTCTTACAGTAAAATATAAACATTACCATTAATCATAAATTTTAAACTAATTTACCAAACAAAGATGAAAGTTTCATACCATTTTCGTTAATATTGACCTAGTCAAAGAACATTCATGGCTATGGAAAGATTGTATTTACGCTAGACAGGGAAAGAGAGAGACTACTAATAAATACAGTTAGTATATAAGATTAGGGTTTGTAAGTTGGAAAACACTAATAAGATAAATTCAAGAGGGCTTCGAGGTTTGGGCCTTATTTGACCTACTTTAGGGAAAACATTTTACTGTGTTTTGTTTAATTTTGAGATCATAAGTGGGTTGAGAATGGACATCCTTTCATGGTCTTTTTCTTTGTTTAAACTAATTTGTTATAGCTTCTAATTAGAAACAAGTATAATATACATATCACAGCCTCAAGGTGATACATTAGGTCTAATGAATCCCTTACCAAACAGATCTTGAAGTAGAATACTGAGCTTCTTGAGATATGCATGAGCATTCTGGTATGCGGAATGACTATAGGCTGAGTACCCGACTCAATCTCAATAAGAAGACCAATATTATGCTCTAGGGGTAGTCCAGGTAATTTAGTAGGAAACACGTTTACAAATTACGAACGATGAGAACATACTCAACCAGAGAAAACTCCCTACTCACATCACACCATAGTCCAAAGAAGACAAATACCCACTAGCCACTAGCCTCCGAGCCCGAACAAAGGACATCACTCAAATCGGTGTGCTACTAATGGATATTTGTCACACCACTAGGGGAGTACCAAGAATAAATAAGGTAATGGTCTTATAAAAGCAATCTATAACCACATGATAAGGGTAAAACAAGTCCATGACCAAAATCACATCAAAGTCAAACATATCTACCAATATAAGGTCAACCTAGAATGTCATGCTCTTTGATAGTAACTAAGCAATATTGAAACACCTGATTCAATAATAAAGACTCACCCACAGAGGTCGACACACGCAAAAACGTTGTCAAAGTATTATAACTCATACAATTACGAGTCAGTTACGAGTAGCATAGTACACAGACATATAAGAATATCTAAATCGTGGATCAAATAAAGTTGAGGCGAGATGATGGCATAAATAATCGCACATGTGATCACATTATATGATTCCTCAACCTCCGCTTTCGCTGGATCATCATAGAAATGACCTTGCCTGACTCTGCCCTAACCATCATTCTTACCACCTTACATTCCTCCTCGTGGACCACCCTAAATACCCTGATGTCCCTAGCTATAGATGTGTATGGTGGAGCTAGAGGAGCAATCCTCCTACTCAGAGGACAATATCTGGCCTAACGATCTAACTCAATACAGCCAGAACAACTTGGAGATGTCTACTTCTTCAATTTTTGATTGTTAAATAAGTCTGCAACCGTATTCTACTACATTGTATTTTAACCTTCCTCTGTAGAGTCCTAGATAGAAGTCCTCTAAGTATTTTGACGCTCTAATTTATGCTCTATTAATTGATCCCTAATGAAGAACATGATTCTAAATCACCCAAATTTTGAAAATTATTTGTGTTTTCTGTCTTTTAACCATTTAGACATCAAATTAATAAACATATATTAAAATACAAGAAAACATAGTTTGAGAATATAGAACACACTAAGAAACTGTTTGATAATATGTGCTTATTATTGTATACATTAGTGGCGCTCTTCCATACATGTATAGGTAAAATTTGTCAAAGGTATTCCTGTAATTTAACACCTTATTTATATAAAGTTATAGATTTTCATTAAGAGATCACCTACTCAACCTTCAAAATTATTACTGAATAAATATGTTCACACCGTAGGGAGGGAATACATATAATAGTGCTTTTTAAAATGAGTTATCATATTATTTTATTTTTTCTATTGAATCTGGTTATATAATCTCTAGTCACCTAGTTAAATTTTCTCATATATGAACCATGAATTTTTTAATTTCAATCTCCTCCTCCTCAATGTTCTCCAAAGTGTCTTTCATCAAGGACTTGGTTAGTGGATCTGCAAGAGCATACACAATATACATAACTGATAGTAATGGTACTATTTATAAAATATGATACAATATTGTACTTTATCCTTTATCAATCTAGATTTATCATTATAATAACAATTGTGATATTATTAATAATAGAGATCCCATAATAAAGAAATAAATAAAAGGGGTTATTTTCTCGTATTAAGGTAACAAATCTATCAACCAAATTGTCTTCTCATTTGTTGCAGCTAAAGCTTTTAGTTCGACATTTATGGTAGATTTAACTATAATAATTTTATTTTATTTATTTAAACAGATAATATTGGAGCATGATTGGATAAATTCTAAATATATGTATATATCTATGTAGTAACTGTAATATTTTTATAATGATAGGAGATGACATAGATAAATGTAGCACATTTTCAGAGATATTACATGCGGAATAACATATATTTAGGGATATGTATCAGATTGTTTGGTATGTATATCAGAATTCTTTCTATTTAATGGAACAACTCTCATTTGAGAGAACTCATTCAACAAAATTGACATGGTATCAGAGCGTTTTCATTGCTTTTATTCTTAGTTTTACATCTCTGGTTCCTTTCAGAATTTTTTTAAAAAGTTTTGGTTCTAGTTATGTTTTTTAGTCAATAGTGAATCCTAAGTAGCTTCAAATTATAGAAATCTTGAAATCTAGTCTTAGTCATTCTGGCTATTTTATATCATTGCATTTCTCTTTTTCTGAACTTGTCAAAAACATGGCATCACATCAATTTGAGTCCTTCCATGTTCATTTCGCAGAAAGAAATCACTCTTTATGGGAATTTCTATTCCTACTATTCATCACCGAAAAAGGATTATGGGGACATATAGATAGAAGTGATCCTATAAAACTCAGTCAATGGTAGGTTAAAGATGTCCGGATGATGACATAGATTTTAGGGTCAATTGGACCTATTATTGTTCTTAATCGCAAGTCATACAGACAACAAAGGTCATGTGGGATTATTCACAAAAGGTTTCCAACCAAGACCATAGCATGAGGCATTTTCAATTAGAACATAAAATTGTTACGTACTCAGCTCTCTCTATTCAAGATTATTTCTTTTGATTTCAGAACTTATGTGATGAATTTACCGATATCATTTATGCTAGTATACCTCATGAATCTGTCTCCATCATTCAAAGACTTCATAAACAAAGCAAGCAAGATCAATTTTTAATAAAATTACCATCAGATTTTGAAAGTGTTCACTCCAACTTGATGAACTATGATCCATCTCTATCGTTGGATATTTGTTTTAGAGAATTACTTTGTAAAGAGCACGTCTTTTCAAAAAAAATTCTTTTAATAAATAAAATATTGTCACTATTGCATTTACAACTCAAGGGAGGAAAGGAACATGGATATGGCTAGACATCAATTCTATAGTTGCAAAAATATGGTCATATTTATAGCAATTGTGCGAAGAAGTTCTGTAATTATTATAAACAACTGGTACACATTATCAAAGAGTGTCCCGCATGTCCTCAAAACTATAAGGCAAATGCTTTTCAATTTGGGATAAATGGTTTAACTACAGATAGCTTGTCTTCAGTTGGATAAGTTCTTGCTCCTTAAATGGTACAACAAATGATCCTGCATGTGTTTTCAGCTTTGGGGTTGCAAAGTAATGAGGTAATATCTAAATGTTGGCTTGTTTATTTTGGTGCTTCAATCATATGACTAAATCAACTAATATACTCAAAAACATCCGTGAGAATAATTGGTCCAACACAAATTCAGGTTGCCAATCATAGTAATTTACCTATTACCAGGGTTGGGGATATTCCTGAAACTTTTAAGAATTTTTTGGTATCAACAAAACACTCCACTAGTGTTATTTCAGTTATCCAATCGGTAGATAACAATTGTGATGTAAATTTTTCTCGTAATGGTTGCCTTGTGCAGGATCAGGTGTTAAGGACGATAATTGCAAAGGGGCCTAAAGTTGGAAGATTGTTTACTATACACTTTTCTATTCCCTAGTGTTCTAGTTTCTATTTCTACCACTACCACGCTAAGAATGAGGTTTGGCATAAACATCTTGGACATACAAATTCTATTTTTTTTGTATAATTGTCCAATTATGGTTATTGGGAAATAAAAATCACTTTTTAGTTGCTTGCTTTGATTGTTCTACCTATAAATTAGGCAAAAGTAAAAACTCTTTCTTTTCCTGATTTTGGTAGTGGTGTTGCAAAGTGTTTTGATGTTATTCATAGTAATTTTGGGGACATTTCAACAGAGTTTGTCATGTTAATTTCAAGTATTTTGTGACATTTATATATGACTATAGTTAGTTTACATGGGTGTATTTTCTTCGATCTAAATCTAAAGTGTTTTCCATATTCAAGATTTTTTTGGCTTACGTTGAGACTCAATTTTCCACATGCATCAAAATTATAAGATCTGATTTTGGGGTAGAATTGAATTCATTAATTTCTTGATTGATAAAGGAATTGTATCACAACGCTCTTTCCCATATACGCCACAACAAAATGAGGTTAGTTAGCATAAAAACATTATCTTTTAGATGTCCACTTGTACGTTATTGATTGAGTCCTCTGTTCCATATAAATGTTGGAGTGAAGTTTTGTATATTGCTATCTATTTGATTATTGCACTTCCATCTAAAGTGTAAATTATTTTTTCTTTTTCACAAGCATCCATCTATCACAGTTTTCATACTTTGTGTTTTGTTGTTTTGTGACTGCCTCCTTCTTAATGCAATAAACTCTCTATTCACTCTATTACATATGCTTTTATGGGCTATAATACTTCGCAGAAAGGTTTTTTTTGCTATGATCCAAGTTCTAATAGATTTCGTGTTTCTAGAAATTATATTTTCTTTGAAAATTAATATTTCTTTCCAACTAATGTTGAGTCATCTTATGTTTCTCCTCTATGTCCTAATTTTAAGGATTTTTATTCATCTTTTATGCGTTCTAAGACAAGATTTTTGTATGAACGACGTCGACAAACTTTACCCCATCAAAAAATAGATCTGCCACATGAGATGGCTCCAAGAAAAAAAATTTGAGATTTCTTCAAGGCCTGCTCCTATTGAGTTTCTTCGGCGATCTACAGAAGTTTCTCAAACTTCTAAATTGTATGAATTTTCTTCTACTTTATACACCATCTCACTTCCAACAGGTTTCTCCCATGCCTCCAAGCTCGAATGATGGAAACAAGCAATGGAGGAGGAACTTTTGTCTCTTAAAGAAAATAACACATGGAATGTTGTGTCTTGTCCTCCAAATGTCCATCCAATTGGATGTAAATGGTTTATTCAATTAAAATTTATTCTTATAGAACTCTTGATCAGTACGAAACTCGATTGGTGGTCCTGGAAAAAAATAGAAGTATGGTGTAGATTATGAAGAGACTTTTGCACCTATAGCAAAAATGACCACGGTGCAAACTATTATTGCCGCATCACAAAATTTGCCTCTTCATCAAATGGATGTAAAAATGGTTTTCTTCCTGGTGATCTCAAAGAAGATATTTATATGAAAGCCCCGTCTAGTTTGTTTTCATCATCTACATCAGTTGTGTGCAGGTTAAAGCGGTTTTTATATCGATTACAACAAGCTCACAGATCTTGTTTGAAAAGTTTTGGTATACTTTGCTTTAATTCTCTTTTGAGAAGAGCAAATATGACTTGTCATGACCGGATATTTCTCCCTATTCGTACTTGGTGTCTTTATCCTCGAAGAGGCCTTAGACAAGCCCTTAGCATACATCATTCCAACATAGATAGAATAAAAAGTGGAAAATTTAAAACTTTTATTTGTATTTCAACTTAACTTCACATATATAAAATAGAATTTATAAGTGTGTTACATGAATATCTAAGAAAAAGAGTAAGAGAAATGGGACTTAGCCTTTACATGATTACAATACGTCTTATAAGAGAACACAACATAGTCCTTGAAACAGAAGAAATAGAACAATGTCTTTAAACGTAGTAAAATAACTAAAGCTAGATACAAGGTTTTGTCCTTGGACATGAGGAGTCACCAACTTGAAAACAATCCAAGCTTTTTTGAGAATGTTCCTGAAGCACCTCAGTGGCCCGAACCTACATTTTTGTAGAAAAGAAAAGATATAGGTTAGTATAAACTACATGTACTACGTAGCAAAACATATGAAATTAAACCATTTGAAAATATGCACAAAGGGACATTTTGGTTTAAGCATGTCAAGTTAACTTTAAAAGCCTTCATGCACATTCCAAGAACATATACAAGTTCATAACACAACAGCAATGAGACATATTCATATTCATGTTCAAGAGTAACATCGTAACAGAGCCATAGTCAACATTTCATGTTTAGAGTCCATTTTATCAATACACCACAATACCTTACTCATAACCTCAATCCAAGCTCACTAGTGTAATGTGTATGTGAAACCCCACAACTCCACATATACCAAGTAAACTAGCCAAGAGACCATAAGTATTGCATTTACTTCATACAACATCATAACAAGTGTAGACAACATCATAAAGAACAATTTAGACGCACATCATATATATCAAATGAAACCAACATCATATATTTATCATTCATGTATAAAGAACCCACCCTAGAATTCCCCTCAAGGTCCACTTGTACAATGTATAGGTAATGTCTCATACCCGTACCTACACTAAGTAACACCTCTTATGTAGTCCTAGTTATTGTTCATTTTCTTACCTTTGTTCATTCATTTTACTTTTAAAAAATTTGCCATAACCAACATTAGACCATGTAAGCTAAAGAGATAATCCGGTGTCGAACCTTCACATCGAAAGAAGGGCATGCTACTTGCAAAGGTAGGACATATACATGATAATAGCATATAGGTGGATCCACTAGCTAGGTTTCCTATGGGGGAACATAGTTAAGTAACTAGGAGTTTTTTACTAGAACCCCTCTTTATTCTAATTAGCATTGTAGTTTCAACCTTATAAGATTCAATAGTGTGAATTTCCTTTATTTTGTGAAGGAACACCTCCCATTCTCAAGTTCACTCGGTGCTAAGCTAAATTCCCTTTTTTAAAGCATCTTTAAGTCTTCCTAAACGCCAAGTCGTAACATAGGTCTTAGGAGTTTATTTCCTCATATAACATGTTCATAGCTTATAGGTTCCAGGATGAGTAAGTATGTTCATCGCAACCCAACATCATGTGAGAACACTACCTAATAAAATATTAAGAAGATGCACATGAGAATTACCTTCACCTCCTAATAATCATACACCTATCATCATCTCACAACCATAATATTCATAGCATAATCATACAATCATAACTTGTCATTAAACTTCAATTGAACAACGTCATCAAGGATAGACCGACATTATTACATTGAAGTATCATGACCTTGAAAGTCTTACCAATAGCCTCCAAGAATATAAATTCAAGACTTCACCCCAAACCAATGATATTTACCCAACAATTTAATCATTATCGTCATAGGACAGTAAATTATACAAGACACACTTAACTACATCATCTTTGTTCATCAATTTACATAATTCAAAACTAGGATTATGAGAAGAGGGATATTCATGGATCTTTTAGGGAATTAAGTCAAAGCCTAATTTAAAACATCATTTACTCATATACATTCATAATACATCACTATTAATCAAATAAAGACAAAATTAATCAAGTTTCCTTAAAATATTGAAATTCAATTTTTGAAGAACCTTTTGGGGAAAGGAGTCCCAAGAGTAAAGAGTCACCATACCTTATTAATCCTTAGTGAACTTTAAAGAAATTCCTTGTTCTTGAATCCCTATAGAAAGATTGGTCTTCTTCTTCAATGGGGTCTTGAGTTGAGAGAATTCTAGAGAGAAGTGAGAATCTTTGGGGTTTTGGGATTTTGAAGTGGAAAGACTTGTTTTATGTTCTAAAATACCTTAATATACCTAAAATAACTAAGTTAAATCGACCCTTCATTTAAATGTCCAAGGGTGGAATTTACCAAATTACCATTGGTATCGTTGTGTCTTGCACCAGTGTGCAGACCCCATTTGATGACTTCGATTGACAGTCTATCAATTCATGAAAGGACTATCCTGGAACTCTATTGTTTTGTTCAAAGGGTGATCAAAGGTATCCATGGATCCATAATTCTAAGTGTGGACTCACAACCTCCATAGATGGGGCGTGAGTTCATTGACGGGGCATCGTTTGCACTCGTCAAGTGCAAGTTGTTTTTTACAGCCTTAGGGTCAAATGTTTGGGTCTCCTCGAGGGCCCTTAGGGTGGTCCTTGAGGAGTCATACCCGGAATTTTGGATCTAAACATGCACTAATATATGCTATAAGCATTTTTACAGGTTAACCTTCATACGACTCTTCAAACCCCTTCCAAGACCTAAAGGCACACTAGATCACTTTCAGTAGTCTCCGGACATCATGGTCGTTTCTTAATGTTTAGGATTTCTGTAACGACCCGGCAAACCCACAATTATCCACGTCGCGTACTTGACCTCACGGAGGTTTTATACAAGCCCTTAGACATCTTTTATCGCATATATATATGAAAAGGAGTGTGAAATTTAGAACTTTGACAATAATATTCAAACCCTTATAGAATATAAGAAAACTACATCTCAACATAAGCCATCTTAGACAAATATAATATCATAGGGTCACAAACCTTACATGAATTTTAAAAGAAACTATAGACTACTAAAAATTAGGAAAGGAAAAATAAAACATATTCCATGTCCTCGAACATAGGAGGACATACCATGCTTCGTGAGAGAAATGTACTTCCCTAGCTTTAACTTCTAAGATAATCCTCACTTTCCACCTACACTTGTAGAAATAAATAAACATATAGAATTATCACATTGAATGCACTAGTATGGTAAACATACAAGAAAACCATGCAAAAAGGGACACTTACTTATAGATATGCTTTTCATGCTCTTTTGATTAAAAACTCTCATAAAACAAGCATAAAAAACATCTCTTCAAGTCAATATTACATATATAATGCATAATTAATATTCCACAATTAAGCTTTTTCATCACTTTATACCCTACACCTAAAGTTACTCTAAGACTCACTTGAGTAAGACATGAAGAGACCGCCCATACACCTTTTTCAAGCACACCTAAGTGATCCTCAAACCTACCCTAGATAAGAACCATTCAATTTAACATCCTTTTATTAAGTGAAAATTATTCATTAAGCCATCTTGGAGACAAATAACCAATTAGAGGACTTCACATAATGTTATTGCAACACCTAGGGAACTCATTCTAGCTTCTTTAAGGCCTACTCGTGCCATATATAGATAGTGTCCTGTTTCACTACCTACACGTTGTAGAACTTGTCCAATACTAGAATGCAAATCCCACATGATAAGAATAGGCATTAACCGACATAGACCATACGAGCTAGGTATAGAATTTAGTGTCATAAAGACCTCACACTATAGAAGGTGTTATACTTTCCAAAGGTATAAATAAGGACACATCCCATGTAGGCACATAGTTTAGGGGATATCAAAAGGCTTCTTTGTAACTCTAGTCTTTTACTCGAGTAGAGCTACAACCTTAAGCATATCCACTCGGTGTTTTGCCTTGGTTCTCATAGAGTAAGTTGATTCACATAAGAGTATTTCAGAAGGTACCATCCCTAAACCTTACCAACTCATAATACCCCAACAAAGAAGGTATCCACAAGGTCTACCGATCCAGATTCGTCATGATAGCTCATTTCACCACTATTGAAAGAATGCCTTAGGACTAACGATCCAAGACTTATCATTAATATTCTTTTTCATATTCAAGTTTTCACATTCACTTAGGGTTCTAGACTCATCAAAAAGGTGCACTATGCATAGGTCTACCAGTTCCAAGACGTACTCTAGAATACCTAATCATTCAAGGAAGGGAACAACTTAGGTCTACCGGTCCTAGACTTTCATTCATACTCTCATCCATATTTTTTAAGTATCAAGTAGGGGAAGCAGGGGGACCAGGATGGCCAGCCCCAGCCCGCATCCCGGCCCAAATCCAGCCCATCCCCCATGGTTTAAGGGGGGTTTAAGGGGTGGGGGATGAGGGGGCTGGTTCACCCCTGCGTCCCGGTCGACCCGGCCCGATCCCAGCCCGGTTGAACCGACCGCTTTACGGGATCCCCCCCTCCTTCTTTTTTAAAAAAAATTTAAAAAATTGACCAATTAGATCCGTTGGGGAAACGGCTAGTGGGCCCCCCCCCCAACGGATTTATGCCCCTTTTTGGGTTCCCAAACACCCCTACCACCCACCCCCTAGTTTTAAAACTTTAGTTTAAACCCTCAAGTTATAATAAATTACACTTTAACCAATTTTTAATACTATAAATACACCTATCCCCTACTTTTTCTTACAAAATCATCTATTCTCATTTCTCTCATCTATTTTCTATATCCACTCAACTCTCAAGTGTTAATCTTAATTTCTATTCCATTTTAATTCTCATATTATTAGAATCCATATATTTCAATTTTCAATTCAAAATTTTCATACTATATCAATAAATATAATTATATTATCTCATATTTGTTATCAAGTATTAGTTGGAGACTTGAAGTTGCAATTACAAGTTACAACAAATCACAAGCTTCAACAATTGGTTAATGTCTGATATTAACGCAGACGTTTGGTACATTCGTTTCATAATATTAATTTTATTTTCGTCTTTACTTTGTGTTTTATTAGTTTTATTTACACTTTATATATATAATATATATATATATATATTATATATTATATATATTATATATATATCTATATAATATATATATCTATATATTATATATATTATATATATATATATATATATATTATATATATATAATATATAATAAATTAAGTATGAGTTCTAGCAAAAAAAAATAGTTGTAAAGGAAAAGAGAAAGCACAAGATAACGAAGAAAGTAGACTTTTAAATTATTTAATTTTGGCAAAAAAATAGTAAAGAAAAAAAGTTAGTAAAAGTGGTGGTACTTCATCTAAATCAACGAGTAGAGTTAGATTTAACGTAAATGATTCTACTTATGTTGATGATACTCCTTATAATATTGATTCAAATGTTCAACTCGATCACGAAAGTTTAGAACACGTTATGGTAATATTAATCCTAATGTTGATGAAATTCAGGTGAAGAAGTAGAAGCTAATTGGGGGAGAAGAGGAGTTAGAAGAAACACCTACTAGTCCGGTGACAAAGTTCCAAATGAGACTATCAATTTACCGGAGCAAAATTTTGGACATCCACCCCTTATACCTCCCACAAGGGAGAAGGTGAAGTATCAACGACCTAAATCTTCTATTTTGTGGAAATTTATGACTTTTGATAAAGAAAAATAATGTTGATACTTGTAATAAGTGTAAGCAATCTTTTAATCATAAACAAGGTGGGGGTCAAGGTGGAACGGGGGGATTAAATAGACATTTGTTATTTTGTGTGCCGATTCAATATAAAGAAGCTAAAGCATTAGCCAATAGAAAAAAGAGAATTTCAATTAATAAATTAGATATTACCGGTAATACATCGATAGGGGCCTCTAACATGGTTCAAGGAACATTAGATCCTTTTAACCTCCCCCCCCCCTTCCAATAACACAACATAAATATAATAAGGAATTAGATCGGGGAAATTTAGCTAAAATGGTTTCTATTTGTTGTTTGCCTTATGGTTTTCCTTCAAATCCCGGTTTTTTTGAATATATTCAACAAACTTATAATCCGGATTATAGAGGCTTTTCAAGAAATATTGTCAAATCTGATGTTTTTGAATTTCAAGGTAAACATTGTCAATTTCTTCGTTGTCTATTTAGCATATTAGATAGTAGAGTGTCTATAACTTCTGACATGGGTCGTAGTGTTAATGGAAATGATTATTTAACTATTACTGCACATTGGATTGATCATAAATGGAATTTGCAAAAAAGAATTATAAGGTATAAACTATGTATAGAGAAAAAAACTGGTGCATATTTAGCTTCAAATATTTTTAAGTGTTTGGATTATTACATGATTATAGATAAAATAATGTCTGTCGCATTAGATAATGCATCTAATAATACAAACGCTGCTAAAATGTTAAAAGTTAGATTATGTCCAATTGACAATAATGTTTTTCATGTTAGATGTGTTGAACATATATTAAATTAGTTGTACAAGATGGTATTTCATTATTTGATTGTGGTAGCGTAAAAGTTGAATATGCGTTACCTAATTTTCATACAAACAATGCTGCTAGAATTAGGGAATTTAATGAGCGTTGTTCACTGTGTGAATTCTACCTAGAAAAAATTCCAAAAATATTAAAACAAGGTGGAACTCTCTTAATGAAATGCTTTCGGTTGCTTATAAATATAGAAGACCCTACAAATGTTTTTTTATGCTCATAAGCTGACCCATTAGATAGAATTTGTGATGAAAAATGGGAAGAAACTAAAGAACTATTACAATTTTTAAGACTTTTTTATGATGCTACTACCATATTTTCGAGAATTTATTATCCTACTATTTAATCCGTATTAATAAATATTTGTGCTCTTTAATTCAATTTTGTAAATATAAAAAAAATAGAGAAATTTAGAGTTGCAATTGAAGGTATGATTGAAAAATTTTAAAATATTTTTTTCCTATTCCTCAAGTTTTTTAACAGCTACTTTACTTCATCCTGCTTATAAATTATAAGGTGTGCAAGGCCTTGTTGACACTTTTTATGAAACTTAAGAAATTTTACCAGAAGAAATTCCAAATTGTCAAGCGTGTAAGTCTAGCATAAAAGTACAAGCAAAAGTTTTGTATGAAAAATATAGAACTATTGAAAAATTTCAAGGAGAAGTTGGTCAAACTTCTAATGTTGAGATTGATTTGTCACTTTCAATTTCATGTTATATGCGAGGTTTTCTTGGTCTTATTCTACTAACCGTGATGATTTTAAGAATATCTTAATCAATCTTTAGAAGTATGGAAATCAAAGATGGCAAAGAAGATTTATTAGGATGGTGGAGTGGGCGAAGCGATGCATTTCAAACTTTGAGAAAAAAGGTTTGTGATGTTCTAGCTATTCAAGATTCATCAGTTGCATCGGAGGCAACTTTCAGTGCGGCAAGGTTTTAAATTGGTGATCATAGAAATTCATTGGTGGAAGACAGTTTGGAAACAACAGTTTTATTTAGAGACTGGTCCAATGCCGAAAGGAGGAATAACAATTTATCAAAGTTAAGTAAAAAACAAGCAAGTTGGATCAAAACACAAATTGAATGCAGTGATGATGAATTAGAGGCACAAGAATTTCTAACAAGTTTGCCAACACCGGAGGATATCACCATCGATATGATGCGACAATTAGAATTAAATTTTAAAGGAGAAAACAAATATTTTTAGATTACATTCGAGAACTAATTGAAACAGAACTCTTCCTAGAAGGTGGCTGCGTAAAATTAGTTACTCATCTAATATCTGTAACAAATATTAGTTTTACGTATGAGAACTTATTGAAACAGAACCCTTCCTAGAAGGTGGCTGCGTAGATTAGTTACTCCACTAATATTTGTTAATTGTAAGTTGTAACTTTTAAGTTCTATTGAATAAATTGAAGGTTTTAACTTTTTTTCAAATTTTTTTATACAATTATTGTTTTGCATTTTAATTTTAATATATACAATTAAATATATACTAAAATATTAAACTAATTTTAAAATATTTAATTTAAATTTACAATTTACATTACTATAAAATATTTAAATTACAAATTTAAACTTCTCAAATTGAAATTTAAAACTTTAAAGTTAAACTTGAAATTTGAAACTTGAATCTTAAAATTTGAAAACTGATACATTAAATTCGAAAATTTATTTTGATATTTGAAAATCAAAATTAAATTTAAAATTTATTAGCTAAAGACGTATAATTTCAATAAAAAAATATAAGTATTTAAAAAAAATCCCCCGTTCCATTCCGTCCCGTCCCGTCCCATCCCGTCCTCAAATCCCATCCATCCCATATATATAGTGGACGGGATGGGACCTATTTTTGTTGTCCCCCCAATCCCCCCCCCCCAATACCGGTCCCGTGTCAAATCCCCTCTCACCGTCCCCCGTCCCGTCCCGTCCCCCAGTCCCCTTCCCCGTCACCAACACAAGATACAGCAGAATTCTATAAAGATCTCTCTAGTTCTTCATCATCATATATCATTAACTAGAAAGGAAGTACATTAAGTCATATCATTATAAAACTCATACCAGATCATACAGACATTACATGAGCACCTTCACTTTATACTTTCACATGTACCATATGATGATCATACTATAATTCACATAATAATGCCGACAAGGTCATGTTATAACATTTTGTAGAAACTAAACACTGCCACCATAAATGGATCATACCAATCAATAACAATTCAATATCAATTCTATACTAAACAAATTAATTAGGACAACTCACCACCTTCCAATTTCCATAATCACCATTCCTTAGCCTTTCCAACAAATTCACATAACAAGAGATCTTACAAATAACAATGTACATAAGATTTGGACAACAATTCATCCATATACATGATCCAACTAAACTCAATATATATATATCAACATTATAAAGCAAGCTACGAACAATTCTAACAATGATTAGTATATAATTCAATAGCCCATAACAATCTACATATGAATTCAATACAATTAAGCCATGATCAATTCACCCACTTTAGATCCAAACTTAGGAATTCAATGAATACATGGGTTTATGGAGTTTTCGATCTTAAAATCATAAATTAACATTGAATACTTCACAAAACATCCATTCAAACCTTTTTATGTAAGAACTCGTGCTTAGAATTCAAAATAGGATTTCAAGATTTTTTATGATCTTTGAAAGCCTTGGGAATTGTCTC
>JAKWJD010000790.1:0-15228 GCA_027705065.1 Solanum peruvianum | reverse complement strand
GTTGGGGCCTCGGGGGCTGGTGGTGCCCCCGAACTAGAGCTGCTGCTGCTCTAAGCTCCTCTGGGATGGCGGTGTAGCAGAGCTCTCCGACTGGAGGCATAATACCAGGCATAGACTGGGCACGAGCCCTAGTAACTCTCCGTGTCTGACTAGTACCTTCTGCTACCGATTTGCCCTTCTGGGCGGCTGTCGCTTTTTGGAGGCATAGCTGAAAACATACGGATTCGTTAGAGAGGGATTATCCTGTTAATATAGCTCTATCGCACGATCTAGAATAAGAGAAAGGATGACATCCTAAATGTCCTGTAGCTTCCTATTTATAGATGTGGTGCACAACACATCGATAAACAAGACTCTCAGACCCGGTCTGTAGACACTTCCGAGAAGAACCGCTGGCTGATACCACTCTTTGTCACACCCAACCCGATGGGCTGTGACTAGTGCCCGTTATGGACACCCACATACAACCTGCTAAGTATAACCAACTGAAACTAAGACAATATGGACTTTAATCAAATCAGCCAACCCCAACGTCATATATATATATAAGAGGACCTGTCTCACAAGGAGTCATAACCATTCAACCGTAACAACATACGCGAGCCGGCAAGGCCGCCACTATTCAAAGCATAATAAACATACGTAAGCCGACAAGGCTGCCCTACACAATCACAATGTACGGAGCCGACAAGGCTGCCCTTGTACAAGCGGCATCCTAAACAAACCATGTACAGACCATTACCAAAACATATATGTACAAACCCACATAATGTCCATAGACCTCTAAGAGTACATTAGTGAAACTCGACGGACAGGGCCCCGCCATACCCATAGACGAGCAAGAGGACTACACAAAAGTTATGTACCAAAACGACTGGGCTCCAGAAACAGTGGAGCTCTCCAATCAGCAGAGTGAGAATCCTAGGCGGGAGGATCACCGAACTGTGCGTCTACACCTGCAGGCATGAAACGCAGCCCCCCGAGGAAAGGGGGGTCAGTACTGACAATGTACTGAGTATGTAAAGCATAAGGTAACGATGACAGGATGCCAATATGACAAGTCGAAGCAAAATATCGCTACACATGTACCCTTTTAAGTGAAAATCATGCATATCTTTAACATATAAGGTGCCCAGCTTCCCTAGTAAGGGGCTCGGAAAAATAATCATCACGTCATCTCCGTCATCATCATCATCATAACCATCCTCATCACCAATCATATATATAATATACATACCCGGCCCTCTAGTGAGAAACTCGGTGACATATGCAAGAAACTCCGCACGAACATTACCCGGCCCGGGACTCGGTGAAATGATAAATGACTCTATGCACGAGCAGAATATTATGAGCTACCATGTGCAATTAAAATCATTTCCTATAACTCAATAGAACAAATCAGCGTGAACCAGCAAGAGAGTATTACCAAAGATTATGTTTTATCAAGATATGAACCTTTAATACGATATGGAAACGTAAAATCTCAATGACTCTAAGAAGCACTACCATAGATATGAGAGCTCATCATAGCCTTAGACATAGCCGATATATAGAGGAATAATTGTGGAAGCAAGATATACGTCACCTAGACGCTCTAGAGGTAAGTATCAAACATGTCCGTTATTCGCTTATTTTTAAAAGTCATGCCAAACAAAGAAAGAAGGGACAGCGTTACATACCGTATAATCGAGCCGCACGTCCAATATTTACTGCTCAAGCTATTAATCTATAACAAGCAAAATCGTGCCGCAATTAGATAAACATCGCGCTTTACTTTCTTGTAAGCTAGCTAATAATCTAAAGAAAATTCGGCAGCAGTTTCCCCTATATATCCTTACTTCGTCCCAATCCGACAACAACCCAAATTATCCACAGCAATCCAATAACACATATAACCCAACAATCATATTAAACAGCCCCTCCCAAAAACAGTTCCGTCTCGGCAACCATAGCAGCGAAGCAACGACACACCGAGCGATAACTCGTCTTATAATTCGCAACACATCTACCTTATCGTATTCATCCTTTGGAGTATATACTCATAATCACATTTAACATATACATAATGCCAAACATAACTTTTCCTCAGTTTGCTTTAATAAAAACAGTCCAAGCACCAAACACGACACCACTAATAATCCGATTATGGTTTCCGTTCATACTTAGCACATTCAATAACTAAAACAAACTTCCTAAGCTACTGGTCACGCCCCCTTCTTAAAATTAATGGATAATTAACAAAGGTATTCTAAAGAATTAACACATCAAACAAGGAGATTACTAACCAAATTATTTGCAGCTGCTGGCCAAGAGTTGCAGGGTTAGTTTCTCCATTTCCATGGCTGCCTAAGACAAGTAGTGAAGAAGGAGATGATATGCATCAATGCATTTCACCACTTTATTTAGCATGGAGTGGATTTCTCCACCTCATTTAATAGTATGAAGTGGAGGCAGCCCCCCCTCTACACCTGTCCACTAAGGCCAGCTCACAATCTGATCCCTTTTTTAATTTTTGCCTTGAGTGGTGGGGCCCACTGGATTAGATTAATCCTAATCAGCCACCAATTATGAGTGGTGGGGCCCATTGGATTAAATTAATCCTAATCAGTCACTAATTAATCCCCCACTTAAAGTTAATGGCACTTACATTAGCCAACTCATACTTAATATCACATTTGGAATTAACATCCTTGCCTAAAATTTCTTTAATCACTTGGAACTTAAAATAAAATCTCATTCCCCGTACTCACGTCTACTAGATCATGATGCGCACTATGTATAAAAAAATACGAGGCATAAAAAAAACACCACGGCCGCTAACTCAAGGTCATGAGTGGGATAGTTTCTCTCATGTAGCTTAAGTTGCCTAGAGGCATAGGCTCTCACCTTCCCGTCACGCCCCTAACCCACTCAGGATGCGTTAACATACACTACAAAACCCTTTGTGCCCTCTGGTAAAGTCAACACCAGAGAAGAAGTAACCCTATCTTTCAACAATTGGAAGCTTTTGTCATATGCCTCCGACCAATAAAACTTCTTACTCTTTTGGGTTAAAGTAGTCAAAAGAGATGCAGTATACATAAAACCATCTAAGAATCTCCGATAATAACTAGTTAGACCTAAGAAAATCCTAATGCCGGTTTGAGTCAATGGCCTAAGCCAATTTTTCACCGCCTCTGTGTTCCTTGGGTCTACATCAACTCCCTCAATAGAGATGATGTCTCAAAGAAATGTCAACGACCTCAACATAAACTCACACTTACAATATTTGGCATACAATTAATGTTCTTTAAGGGTTTATAATACCACCCTCAAATGACTCATGTGATTACACTCAATCTTCGAATATACCAAGATATCATAAATGAAGAAAATGACAAATAAATCTAGGTAATTTCAAAACACTCTATTAATTAGGTTCATAAATACCGTCAGAGAATTAGTGAGATCGAAAGAATGACCAAGAACACATAGTGCCCATACCTAGTCCGAAACGCCGTCTTTGTTATATCCTCACCTCTCCCCCTAAGTTGATGATACCCCGATCTCAAGTAAATTTTTGAAAAAGTAAGTCGCCCCTTGGAGTTGATAAAACAATTTGTCAATCCGAGGGAGAGGGTACTTATTCTTTATGGTTACCTTTTTGAGTTGGCGGTAACAAATACACATTGTGAAGGACCCATCTTTCTTCTTTAACAAAAAAACCGGAGCAACCCACGTAGAAAAACTACGCCTTATAAAACCCTTATCTGGTAAATCCTTGAGTAGAGCCTTCAACTCCTTCAACTTAGCCAGAGCTATCCGATAAGGAGGAATTGATATGGGTTTTGTATCCGGTAGCAAATCAATGACAAAGTCAATTTCCCATTCAAGAGATTACTGGGAAGGTTATTAGGGAAGACCTGCGGAAACTCACTCACTGTGGGTACCGACTCGATGGAAGGAACTTCGGAGTCTAGATATTGGAATATTACTATATGATAAAGACAACCTTTTGAGATAATTTTGCATGCTGTTAGACCAGAAATATTACGACCTCTATGACTAGAATTTTCCCCCTTCCACTCAACAATGTGTTCACTTGGGAAGTTAAAACTCACCACTCTTGTATTACCATCAATAGAGGTAAAACATGCATGCATCCAATCCATACACTTTATAACATCAAAGTCAAGCATTTATAGTTCTACTAGATCAACATAAGAAACTCTATTGGGCAACATTACTGGACAATTTCTGTACACCCTTTTTGCAACAACCAACTCTCCCACCGGTGTAGACACTACAAAAGGTTCATGCAAAATATCGGGTAAAATGTAAAAATTTATAGCTACTAGAGGTCTAATAAATGAAAAAGTAACACCAATATCAAGTAATTCATACACATCAATAGAGAAAACTTTCAACATACCGATAACCACATCGGGAAAAGTCTCTTGCTCAACCCTAGAGCAGATAACATAGAAGTGGTTCTTCTTTGGAGCAGCACTACAACAACTTGATTGAGCTTGACCATTACCCTTGTCTTGACTCTTCAAGTTTGGACAATCTCTTATCTTTTGACCACTCTTTCCACACTAAAGCAATTATTTGTCCCTTAGGACAATCACAATAGTGCTTTTTACAACTGTTTCCACAAGTTTGCTTCTCTTTTGGTAAATTAGTACCTTTTCCCTTATTGAATTTAGTGTTAGACACCCTATCACCACTAGATTTTGCGAATTTGGAAGTGACTTTATTAGAAACCTGCTTCCTAAATCTAGGCTAGTCTAGTATTTCAAGCCTATTCTTTGAAGAACCTCCATCAAATGACCTTGCTCTCTTAGCATCTCTACTCTTTCGCTTAGCCCTTGCTTCCTCAACCCCCTCTTGCATTCACCTAAGACGGGAAACATTCATATTATCGTGTAGCATGGACGAATGACACTCATCTTGTAAGTCCTCCGACACCTCCGTAAAAAAATGTCTCATTTGGTCTCTAGAATAGGAGACCAAAAAAGGAGCTTATTTTGACACGTTAATGAATTACAATGAGTACTCATGGACACGCCTTTCTCCTTGGCGAAGATTGATGAACTCCATAACTTTTTCCTCCCTCATCTCCATAGGTAAGAACCTATCTAAAAAAGCCGCCTTAAAGATCTCCCAAGTCATTGGACCACACCTGAATGGCCTATTATCCCTCCATTGTACATACCATGCTTGTGCCATGTCCTTGAGTTGATAAGTGGCCAACTCGTATTTCTCACTTGTGGACAACCCTATAGCTAAAAATATTTTAGAGGCTTCATCACTGAATTATTGGGGCTCTTCATCAACCTTATACCCATATAAAGTAGGAGGATTTATTCGAGTGAAGCCCCTTAAACGGGAAGCCATAATAGTGACATTGATAAGGATGGGGCACAACCTCCTGATTTGCTTGTGTCGTCATAGCTTGGGATTGTGTCGTGGTCTCTTGTGCTTGAGTAGTGATAGCTTGGGCGATTTGAAGAAAAGCTGCCCTTATATTCTCATCCGTCAAATGAGGAGGATTGGCTGGTGCTTTCTCCTCATTACCATCGCTTCAAGTAGAGGAACTTGTTCACCATGGGAAGGAGCTCCCGCCTTGGCAATTTCCTCTTCAAGTCATCGAGCCGTATTACTTTGAGTGTTCATGCTTCCTATAAGAACAACATTAGGATTAGATGCAAAATCACACCATAATTATACTTTATTGGCACGATATAAGATTTCCAAGAAAGAGATTGATTCCTAAAAATCATATAGTTTCCTAATCATAAGTGTGGTGCGCTTCACAATTATGAATACAACCTAGATAGATGTGTTAGAGATAGGGACGTAACTCAACGATATTCAACCGCATACTCTGATACAAAATTTTATCACATCCGGGTTTACCCCTAGATGATAGCGGCATCGTTGTCCTTTTCAAGGACTATGTATAGCCTCTTAGTCTCATGTCATTATATTCATCGGTTGAAAAACGCGGAAAATTTTTAAACTTTCAATATAACTACATGTAGGTTTACATAGACCTCTACATACACATAATATATATCAACATTGAGTATTCATTGACCTTTCCTATAGGAAGGTTACATAGCCTTCTACTTTTATTGCACATACAAATGTATTAAATATAGAAATCGTCTAGACGATTGTCTCATCTCATACTATCTTAACGATTATCACAATATGGGCATAGCCCTTACATCAATCCAACAAGACAACATATAGGTCACACAAATGTACAGTACTCACTTAAAAAGAAAGAAATGAAAGATTCATTAAGCTCATAACAAGTCCATAATCTAGATGATTGTATGCCCTCTGAAGATGAGGACACACCCCACTTGGATGAAAAGAAGAATCGAAGACTTCAACAATGTTGCCTGCCAAACTCTTAAACGACCGGAACCTAAATTGTTTGGGAAAAAGGGGAAGAAAATGGGGTTGGTTAGTACTCCACATGTACTAAGTATGAGACCATATGCACACATATATAAGAAAAACATGCTAAAGGGACCTTTTAGTCCAAACATGCCTTTTACCCCTTCAAGGACATAACAACACAACCAGTAAGTCCAGTAATAACTATAACCAACAAACATTCTTACGATCTCAACAATAATAATACTTATCCCAACATACTTGAAACCATGATTTACTACCCTCTATCATTACGGAATAATGTCACAAGAATGAATAACAGTCAACCATATCATAATAAGACAGAGACAATTACACACAAGTCCTAAATCAAGTCAACAAGTGCAATGACCAAGTAAATCCCCATAACCTTTCTCATTCAAGTATCCTAAACAAGAAAACATGACCAATGTGCAACTTTACATAACATGGCATTTAGGTTTACATTTCATCATATATTAACATTATAACCCAAGGCATATCTTTAAATGAAATAATAAACATATAGTATCAAAAATGTGCCATTGTCATCATATATACATCATATATTATCATAACATAAACATATAGAAGAACCTCCTCCTAAGACTACCCTCAAGGCTCTAGTGCAATATTTAGGTAGAGTCCATACCCCTACCTAGACTAGATAAACCCCTTAGTTATCCAAGTTAGAGTTTAAGTCCTTTAATTCATTTACCTTTTTGTAACATCTTCCCTTGCCAGACATAGACCACATGATCTAGTGTGGAATCCGGTTGTCCTAAAAACTACACCGAAAAAAGGCGGACTACTTGCCAGGGTATTACCAAAAATAAACTATAGAAACTTCATGGATCCCCTAGCTTGTATTCCTATGGTAGCAACATAGTCAAGAATTAGGAGATTTAGTTGGGACCCTCTTTATGAGCCATGCTATATATTCTCCATGTAAAGAGTAACGTAGTTCTCCTACATTCCCTATGTGTGAACGGACACTCCTCAGTCTAGTTCAGTCGGTCTAAGCTAGAGTCCCTTTTTTATTTCAATGTTTTTAAGCCTTTAATTAACAATCATAGGTTAGATTAGGTCATAGGGTCTATCCCTTGTATAATCATCATCATCAATAACTCAATAAAATTGTGTGAGTATAAGTCCTTTCATCACAATTCATATAAGTGAGGTTAAAACATTAGCATTTCATAGCATATCAAGGCACACATTCCAATGTAATATCCTGAATTAACAACAATTAATCACAATTTGAAATATATATAATAATTCTTAGACTTACCAAGTCTTCCTCATAGTCTATCATCATGGTCTTACCATCAACCCATAAGTCAACCCATTTTTGGGAGTAACCTCCTCACACAATGATAACCAATAAGATAACAAGGCCAATTGCATCTCTATAACACAATTCAACCCTATATCACATCTTTAGACAAGATACAAAGGCTAATTTCATAATACAATTCATAACCTAAACCACATATCGAGAAATATCATCATAGCCCTATAATGAATCCTAATTAAATCATAATAACACCATAGGATAGTAATTTAATCAACAACCAAATCAATTGAATGATCAAAATAGAATATAGGTCAAGATCACAACCTATGGTTAGGGATTGTGGATCATGTTCTTCAATTTAGACAAAACATTCAAAAATTGCAAAAAAAAAAGAAGTTAAATTACATGTTTATTTGTTTAATATAGCCTAAATAAATCATTAACAACTCAATTCCTAACTTCAATTTCATAATTGAATGAAACCCATAAGAAAACTCAACTTTTGAAATCTATTTTGAAGTAACCTTTGAGACAAGAGTCTCAAAGGTGAATTAGATCCCATAACATAACGTTTGGCACAATTTGATGGTGAATTCGTCCCTTTCCAGCCCCCAAACCATAATCCTTTGTAGTCTTGAATGGTGAGTTCAAGTAGAGAGAAAAATAAGAGAGAAGGAAGAGAGTTTATTTGTGAATTGTCTTTACATTAATGAGGGTTGGGATTATTATATTTGTTCCTAAATCAACTTAATTAGACTCCCTTAACCCCTAACTAGACCACCTAACCCCCTAACTAATTTAATAAGACCAACTTAAATTCGGTAGAGAACTCGACCCTCAAAGACAAGACCCTAATTGACGGTCCGTCTATGTGTTGAAGATACCTCACCCCTCCATCCTACCCTCCGTCGATGAGTTCAGAGACTGTGCAGGCGAGGGGCTACCATGCATTGGCAATGTGTGGGACAACAGTGGCATCGAGCCTCGTCGATCCAACACGGATGATAGCCTGCACCTCTGCCACTCCATCGATGAGTTAAGAGGATGTGCAGGTGAAAGAAAGGACCGCCTTCTCAACACCTGCCTGTGTGGTACGAGTGTAGATGTGGAATCAGTGCCCCCATCGATATATATAAAAACAGTCCGTATACAGACTACATTCTCCCGTAGATACACACTTCTAGGCAGTGTTGCATCAAACTACAAGGGTCTTCTCAAGGGCCCTTGGTTGGTTTGGGAAATCGTAACCGCATGTTCAAACCATGAAACAACTCAAACACCTATAAGCTACCTTTCCACAAATTTTTGTACATTTTTGACTCTTAAAAGTTAGTCAAATAGGCTAAGGCACACTAACATCCCTTTGAACCAACTTCCTGGACGTTCTTGGATATTTTTGTTCTTAAACCTCCTAAATGACCTATATTCATTAAAAATGGAGTTAGAAACAATACATAGACCTTATGACACCTATGTTAGGCTTTACAACTTGTGTTGGATTTTCAATGTGTTATATTCACTTAAGAATGGAGAGATTGTAAAGGACATCCCTCTATGAAAGAAAAGTGTTGACCAAGAATTGACAAGAAAACCTTTGAGTATATGCTTGACTCCAAGTGGATATGAAATGTGAGACTAATAGTCTAGCAAGGGTTCGGACTCCAAATATAAAGGATAGTTACACCCAGTAATTGTGATGACTATCCGAGTAGGTGTCATGAAGTGAGAGTCCTTCACGTAGTTGCATCAAGGTATCCTAGTAGATATTTCCATACCCTATGAATATAGACGTGCTTGAGAAACAGCTCGTAGTGCTCAACGCAAATAACGAACCAAGACATGCCCAAGGGGTATCTCGTAGTGTTCATAATGTGTAAATGAACTTAGACATTCCGACGGGTTATCTTGTAATGTTCATGATTATTAAGGGATCAAGACATACCGTAAAAAGTATCTTGTAGGATCCATAAGGTTAACGAACTTTACCATACTTAAACAAGTCTTTCATACTTTTCAAAAGAAAAATATAGGGGCTACGCTTCAAAAGTAATAAGTATAGAGAAAGGATCCTAAAGTAATAGCTTCAATGAATGGTATTATGGATATCATAAGTGCATTGCACAAGGTATAACCTAGGGTCACTAATGAAGAACAGATTGAAAATAGGATTGGACTAGATTTTTCATTCCAAGTATAGTAGGATAAAGATGAGAGAATCTTAGTAGATGAAGATTCAGCAAATATTAGGTCATGGAGGGTGGACAAGTTAAGGATGACCTCAAGATAGTCCTAGAATGTGAGGTAGTATGGGCTTCCTTATGTACATAGCACAAGCATACTTCAAGGTAATCACAAGGGTATAGTACTCTTTAGTATGAAGAATTAAGTATTAACTATGAAAGTGGATTATGATCAAGAATGACAAAAGAGACGTACTTAGCTTTGGTAGTAGTACGGGATGCAGCCTTAGCCTTCAACAAGTATACTTGGAGGTGGCTTGTGATGTACAATTGGCGTACTAACCCCATTTATTCATTTTCCCATACATTTTAGGTTCTGGTCGTTGAAGTGATTTTAAGACGAATTGAGGAAGACTTGGATATCTTTATCATCCGAGTAGGGTTTGTCACATTTCGAGGGCGATGCCACTATCTATATAATGGAGTTGCTATGATTTTAAGACTCTTATGTTTCTTTCCTTACAATTGAGTACTAAATATCTGTATGACCTATATTTAGTCTTATTGAATTGATGTAAGGGCTAGGCTCAATTTGATATACTCTTAGTAGATGGTTATGAGATGATACGGCTATTATGACTATGTTATATTTTATATACTTATGTGCAATAAGAGTAGAAAACTAAGTAATCTTCCTATAAGAAGGGTCTATGTATAATCGATATATATATATACTTTGTGTATGTAGAGGTCTATGTAAACCTTTGAGTTGATGAAATGAAAAGTTTTAAATATTCGGCTAAATTTGACCTATGAATGTAATCATGTAAGCTAAAGGCTAGTCTTTGTCCTCAAAGAGGATGACGACGCCCGTTATGTCTAGGGCCTATTCCCGGATGTGACATTTTTAGAAAGGAGTTAGCATAGGATTTATCAAAATGGCGGAATAAGGTTGTTATGTATTCTTGATGTATTTAAGCTACGGTTACTAGAGATTGTCCCCTTGAGTTGTGTAGCTACTATGAGAATTTTAGTCCCCATTTCTAGGATCATGTGAGATTATGAATGGTGCCTTTTTAGATTACCCTAAGGCTCGATTTACAAGAAGAGGAGGCAAGAAAGTTGATTCTAGTAATGTGGAAAGTGTTTCTAAAGCCAAGAATAGGTTTTTTTATGCTCTCCAATCCAAGGGTGATCAAGAAAGATCTCCTTATGTCCCTTTCCGGTATGTATCTATTTAATGATTTATAAATATTTCCAGAATTTCTTTTGATTATTATATGATTTTTCAATTTTTATATCTACTTGTAATGAGGAATTTATGTAAGTAAGACATGTGTTGCTTATTCCCAATGGAGGAGAGTAGGATCTTTTATTTTTTGAGGTCTTTATGTGTTTATGAGTAGTTATTAATTTCTTGAGATTGATTTTTTTCCTTTAATTGGGTATGTGCATTTAGTTGTAATTCATATACAATGGGCTACTGGTATAAAATTGGTCCTTTACAGATGTATTTATCAATGTGTCATTCGAGGATGATTGTTTCCTAGTGGGGAAGTATTGTTACACTCTCAAAATGTACTAGGTTGAAAATGAGCCTAACATTTTACAGGTTAGTTTATTAATTCCTAAAATCACTAAAAATTGTGTCAAGAGGTATTTTCTAATGTTTGGAAGAGTTTGGAGGTCAAATGTCCAAGAACGTCCATGATGTTTGAAAGTTTATCCTTGGAACATACTTGTGTGCCTTAGTAGGTTACATGAGATTTTAAGTAGCATTTGGATCTCAATGATGTAGGGAAGGTTCCTAACATCTATACTAAAATATTAAGGGTTAAAGCATCCAAGAACGATGCCCCAAGGACCGCCATAGGGGTCCTTGAGGAGGAACCGTCCTTGAGCTAGCAAGCGTACCAAGGCAGCATATTTTGTGCTATGGTAGAACTAGTCCGCATCGCAGACTTGATTCATCATGGGCCGAAAGTTGGCCCGCGTCGAGGGCCAGGTTGTGGACTCCTCTGTTTTGGGATTTATTTTTAAAAATCATTTTGGAGAAGCCCCGCGTCATTGAATTTATTCCCAACGACAATTCCAAAAATTTAAGTTAACTTGAACTTTTTTTTTGAAGTGTCCAATCAAATTGGGGGTAGGTTAGGTACATGGGAAGTCGTTTAGACATAGTTTTTAAGTAATATATAACCCCTTTTCCAAGCCAAAACCTCAATATCCATCAAACATAAGGAATCAAAACCAACCTGTCGCCCAAATTCTCCCAAAATCACCATTGAAGAAGAAAAGAATTGGAGCAACTCTTAGGACGAATTCACCAAGGATTCAAGTTGGGTTTAAGGGTATAATCTAACGTATGTGAACCTTATTCTGACACATCCTAGAATTCTATAATCTAGGTTAGATTCTCACATAATGATGAATGATTATTAGACTTAAATAAGTGCAATACACTTGTTTAAGAATTAATAGAACCAAAACAGTAAGAAACGACCATGACGTCCGGAAAGTAGCGAAATTTATCTAGTGAACGTCCTTAGATCTTGTGAAGATTTTGGATTGTTATATGAAGACTAAAACTTGAAAAAATAAACTTGTAAAAATACTTTAAATAGGTATAATAACGTAAACAGGGTCAAAACATCCAGGTACGACCCCTCAACGTTGACCCCACTTTGGACCAAAAAAGCTGCTAGGAGGCAAAACATTTTTGTTCTTGGAGGGCGCCACTCCGTGTCATGGCCTTTGCACATCACAGGCCTAAATCATTGTTTTCAACGCGGACAGAACGCAGAATCCTATAGTTCAAAAATTATTTTTTGAAATTTTGCGGGAGTAGCTCCTCGACGTGGACTTGTTGCCCAATGAAAAATCATAAATACGTATTCGAGTTTGACTTCATTAAAGGGTCAACTTAAGTGAGGGGGATTGTTGGTTTTTTAGGGTAGATTTATTTATTAATTTTAAATCATTTTATAACCTCAATATCCCAATAAAACCAATACCCCAAATCAAAAATAAAAGCTCCCACCTATCTCTACTTTCTCTACATTCATCCTCCATTAAAGAAGCTTTGAAGGATCATGAAGAAGACCAATCCTCCAAGATTACTCATTTCGTGGTGATTCATCTTTAAGGTATGGTTTATTTCACTCTTGGAATCTTTTCCCCAAGAGGTCCCTCCAAAGATTAGTTCTAAATCTCCCAAAACAAGGGTTTTCTTCCATTAGTGGTTCTTATTTTAAAAATGAAATTGTGAATTAATTGTGTTGAATTATAATAAGTTAATGTTTTTTTTAAAAATTAATTGTTGGTTAATTGATGATTTCCCATGTGTTTTCCTTAGAGTAATGTCTTCCCCAATTTTCATGAAAACCTAGAATTGATATGGTGAGTTGTGGAGATGATGAACATGTAGATTGACTACATTGTTGTTAATTATGTACTTGATTCTTGAATTAACCTTGTTTATGTAATTGGTGATGTATTCTTAATAATGCAAGTATGAAGGTTTTTGTAAGGGACAAGAAGGTATGTTGATTGGCTCTTCTTGGATTCAATTATGAAGTATGAGTTACTTCGATAGTATTGTTTTTTAGTCTAATATGTGGTTGTGATGTTTATGCTATGTGTTCCTCATCCATGTCCCTAATGCATAGAATTATACATTAATTATGTATGTATTTTATGATACAAATAATATATGATTGAAAGTATCTTCTCATAATTAAAATAAAATTTTAAGTGAAATATTTACTAACTTTTGAAGTGGGATCTAAAGTGAAAGGATTGTTCTCACATATGTTGACCTATGAGCTTATATGATATGTTGTTCAGATAGGTGTAGATAAGAGACTAATGTGAACTTCTATGATGAAATAAGATGATTACTAAAGGTAACAATTTCTTAGACGAAAAGGGCAAGTAAATGTGATGGAGGTCTAATGTTTCGCAAGTACGGCCTCCCGCATGGGTTTCTTCACGTTTAGTAATTTCGGATTCCCTAGATATGTGTTCTCTCATGAGATGTAACCTCCATCTTTAGCAAGTCAAGGTCTCTAGAAACAATCTCATTTACCCTTTAATATGTGCCAACATTGGACTCGATCTTAGTTTATCAACCTAGATCGGTATGTACGAATAGTTACACCTTAGGCAAGTGTTATGTAACATTTCAAAAATCCAACTACGTGTCTTAATGACTAAGATAAGTTTCATAAGGTTTTGACGCTGTTTTAAGGCCAATTTTAATGTTTATAAGACATTTAGGATGTCTAGAAACAAAAATATCCAAGAACATCCATGACGTCTTGAAACTAGTTCGAGGAAGTACTAGAGTGCCTAAGCCTGTTTGACTAGCTTTTATGGGTCAAAAATTGTGAAAATTTTTGGAAGGGTTTCTAACGCGTTTTTAAGTCGATTATTTTTTAAACATACAGTACGACTCCCCAAGAACCAACCAAGGTCCCTTGAGGAAGACCCTTGCACGTCGGAGTAAACACTGCCTAGGAAGTTTGCAACAACGAGAGGCCATCGACGATTCGTGTGTTGATCTATTGGGGTATCTTGCTAACCGTCGACCAACACATAGAAAGTTTGTTGGAGGACCTCACTTGCACAGTCTCTGACAGGAACGACGGATGTGCAGCACAGATAAGGGATGGTCCGTCGACTGACCAACGATCCTCAGTCATGGTGTCGTCTGTGACACTGCATTTTTAAACACATTTTAAGTTAAGTATTAGCTTTAATTGAGGAGTTTTGTGGTTATTTAGGGTATTATAGAAGCCTAATTAAGTTAATTAACCACCTATATAAAGACCAAACCCCATTAGGCTAATTACAACTCTCAAAAACTAACTCCCTTCCTTCTCTCTTTTGGAAGACACCATTGAAGACAAGCTAGGGGAGTGATTTGGGGGCTTAAAATTGACGATTTCACCATCAAATCTTCACGAGACTTTGAGGTATGAGATCTAATTAACCTTTGAGACCTCTTTCCTCAATGGGTTCCTTCAATATATTTTCAAATGTTTAGTTTTCATGTCTGTCTTTCTCAATCTAAAAAATTGTGTTATGAATTGGATTTTTTTTGTATTTCCTACAGGATAATATAAATTGATTAACATATGTTAACACCTAATTATGATATATCTTGATGGTTTGGTCTAGTTTGTAGAAGATGACTCTTGACCCTTAACCCTAGGTTTGATTTTTATATGAATTCGGTTGTATTTACTTCAATTAACTTTCTTATTGATTTAATTAATTTAAGATGATGTTGTTATATAATCAATAAAAAATTAGAGTTAATTGTAGTCTTTCTTGCTA
>JAKWJD010000789.1:0-15433 GCA_027705065.1 Solanum peruvianum | reverse complement strand
TGAATCACCGAACAAATGAAGTAAATCTACGAGTGAATATGTATTTACTCTTGGTAGAGGAGAAGTGTCTTGGAAATATTTCAAAAGAGACATGTATCGCTAGCTCTAAAATGATCGCTGAGCTAGGATCTCTAGATAAGGTCGGTAAATAAGTTGAAAGACTCAAAAATTTCTTGATAGATATTCTTTTTGGCCCAAACCATTGACATTAGTATGCATACACTTTGATAGTAAAGATGCAATAGGTAGGCCATTGATAATGATGTATAACGGAAAGTCTCGTCATATTGTACATAGACATGATACCGTTAGAAAACTACTCTCTAGTGAAACTATCAAAAATTGACTATATAAAGTCAAAAGATAATGTGTTGAATCCACTTACAAAAGGCCTAACTAGAGAGGAAATTTAAAGATCATCTAAGGGAATGAGTATACGACTTTAGACAAGTCATCATGGCGGTAACTCTATCTAGCAGACTGGAGATCCCAAGAACTAGATTCAAGGAGAAAAACAAATTTAAGACTAAAGGTTCAAAATTGTCAACCAACTCAATCCATTTTTGTGATGAAGACAATGCTTAGAAACAAATATGCAACATTAAGACTTGTTAATGAGATAATAAAGCTTAATGGTTTTAATGATTTGCTAAGTTTGGCAGAGTTGATCAAATAGTGTATCTACGCGATAACACAATTAGAAATCACCTATGTGAGTGTGAAGTGTAAGCCGCTTTGAAGAAGATGATTGTCAAGAAAATCATGTCTGGATACACTCATGAAAACAAGAGGTGTTCATGGATGAAACAAACACAATCGCAAGTATCATAAACGGTAAATGGTTAATTGTATGACATATGTTTGTCTAGGTATAAACAAAAGCTTGACGATTCAAAGATATTGCATCTACCAATTGACTGATCCTATTCCACATATGTTCACTAAGAAAAGTCCAAGGGAAACCTACTTATGCAGATGCAATTAATTCTTGCTTGTAAAGATACTTGTCCATTTATTCGTCAAGGAGTCATTTCCCTTCCATGCGGGGGATTGTTGGATTTAAAAAGACTGAATGGACAATGAAGAGTTGCAAATTTTATGAAGAGTTGTGACTTTTATGAAAAGTTGCAATTTTTGTGAAAAATTTCGACTTTTATGAAATGGTGTGAGTTTATGAAAGGTTACGATCTTTCCTAAAGATTTTTAATTTTTCTAAAGGTTTGTGACCTTTCCAGTAAGGCACAATAAGAACCTTTCTCACTACCCTTTGTTTTTTATAAATTGAGGGATTTCCTCTCATTTTAAATGAACCAATTTTCTGGATTTCTTCTACTACTACTAAATCTAGTATTCTAAGTGTACTTTACTATTGTTGAGTGGCTTGATGACACGAGCAATTTGAGTATCAATACACTGATGATTGAGATTATTCTATCCTTGGAGGACATATTTCAAATCAAACCTGGAATACTAAAGGGGAATAATTTTCTTAAGGGGACATCGTGCGTTCAGTGGGCTTGATGTTTTTTACTTTTATAAAAATTGTGACTTTTATGAAAGACTTTGATCTTCCCTAAAGATTGTGACTTTTTAAGAGATTTGTAACTTTGCCGTTAAGGCACAATAATAAAATTTTCTCACTACTCTTTGTTTTCTACAAATTGAGCGATCTTCCCTCATTTTAGTTGAACCAATTTTCTGGACTTCTACTACTACTAAATCTAGTATTATATGTGTGCTTTGCTGTCATTGAGTGACTCGTTGACACCACCGTTTTTGGTTTCTATTCACCGGTGATTGAGATTATTCTATCCTAAAAGGACATATTCAAAATCAAACCTCGGATACTAGAGGGGAATAATTTCCTTAAGGGGGACATTGTGCATTCACTAGGCTTGATCTTCTTACTGTTTTTTTTTATCAGATTATGTTTTGTTCTAAATGTGTTAGGAATACAAGATGAACAACAAGCTTTTGCCTTCTGAAGTTTTCCATGGAGAATAATTTGGTTGCCTACATAGAATAATTTCTTGATGAAAGGGATAATATCTGCAGTAGGTGAATAATCTTTTCCTCCGTTGCGAAAAAGTATCTCATGATCTTTTACAAAAAAGTAGCCAAGTCTGTAGTAGAATTTCATAAAGCTGAACATACCATTCAATGATACTTCAAAGATAAAGGAAAAAATATACTCAAATGCTAGAGTTCATAAGTTCATTTATTATCCAGCAGAAAAGCTGAGTTTTTCTGTCCTTTTGTTAGTTCTTTCAATCTTCACTAACTGTCTAGATTAGGATGAATCTAGCACAGCTGCATTTTTAAGTTTGCTTCAAGTTATACCATACAATATTTTGATGTTTCAGGAAAAATTATATTATTATGTCTGTTATAATACAAAATAACTATCATCTTTGTATTTAGTGCTTGCAGCATCTAAAGTGGACCCTTCCACCTTGAGTATTTTATCTTCTCCGGCAGGATGATTTCGTTGGCCTTGTTGCATAGAGTACAAATAAGCATTGAGGTTGATCGTGTGTTCTTTTTGCAATTAAATGGAGAGGATATTTCGTTTGATGACATTAGGGATGCTGATTCCCTACTTGTATAGTGGTTGGCTGCAAGAAGATACTGGAGATGAATACAAAAATGGTGGATGAAGAAATCCTAGGCTTAACATTTGTTTGTGAAGATGAAGAATTGGGATCCAGGAAAGTGGTGGAGCTTTGCCCTAATGGGAAAATAACGATCGTGAACATTGAGAATAGGGAAATCTATGTTAATATTCATGTTGAACACCATTCTCTCACATCAATTGCTGATCTAGATAACCCATTTGTTAGGATCGAAAAAAAAAATAGGTGTAAACGCGGAAGCTAGCAAAGCAAACTTCGAAATATCACGAGTAAGAAGACAAACAAGAAATATATCAAAAGACACAATTTAACGTTGTTCGGTCAATAGACCTATATCCACAAAGGAGATGAGCAATCCACTATAAATATGAGAGTACAAAATACACAGAGAAACAACCTCAACCAATTCACTCAGAATACATGGGAGGTTCACATAAGTGATAACGTATCAAGCTTGTGACCCATAAATTCTCCCCCTAACCAACACTCTCTGAAATAATTTCTCCAACAAAATATTTATTATTGTCAAAAAAAGATTGTTGCTAGAACTACACCCGTCAAGATGAACATCTCCTTCTAACCTGGTTCAATCATCGATTATCGAACCACTAAACCTGACTCCATCATTGAATTTTGCTCTGAAACAACTTGTTAGGACCGAAAATAAGTAGGTGTAACTTCGGAAGCTAGCAAAGCAAAATTTGAAAGATCACGAGTAAGAACACAACGAGAAATATACCAAAATACACAGAAATTTAATGTGGTTCGGTCAATCGACCTACGTCCACAAAGGAGATGAGCAATCCACTATGAATATGAGAGTAGAAAATACAGAGAGAAACACCTTCAACCAATTCACTCGGAATACATGGGAGGTTCACACAAGTGATAACGTATCAAGGTTGTGGTCCACAAATTCTCCCTCTAACCAAAACTCGCAAAGCCTAAGACTACATTGTGAATGCTAATAAGTTAGAAGGAACATGTCTCTATTTGTTGAGTCCTAAACCTTTTCCTACTAGAAAAAGGATTAGTCAATATAAAAAAATTTTCTAAAAGGAAAACCTATTTATGGTAAAAAAAAATCAAGGCAAATAAAGCCCAACAGAACTCCCCCTTGGCTAAATTCCTGACAAAATAAATTTATCCACTTTCTTTACTTAATTTTCAAAGACTTGTTTCTCCTCTCCATAATCTCCTTTGCAAAATTTATGTCTCAACATGGAGAACCTCTCTGAATTAATTTTTCCAACAAAAACTTCATTACTGTCAAAAGGTTGTGGCTAGAATTACACCCGTCAAAATGAACAACTCCTTCTTACCTTGTTCAATCATCGATTATCGAACCACTAAACATGACTCCATCATTGAATATGGCTCTGAAACCTCTTGTTAGGACCGAAAAGAAGCACGTGTAAATGCGGAAGCTAGCAAAGCAAACCTCGAACGATCACTAGTAAGAAGACAAACGAGAAATAATCAAAAGTCACAATTTAACGTGGTTCGGTCAATAGACCTACATCCACAAAGGAGATGAGCAATACACTATAAATATGAGAGTACAAAATACAGAGAGAGAAAAACCTCAACCAATAAAGTCAGAATACATGGGAGGTTCACACAAGTGATAACGTATCAATCTGGTGACCCATGAATTCTCCCCTTAGCCAAGACTCTCAAAGCCCTTAAGACTACATTGTGAATGCTGATTAAGTAATAAGGAACATGCTTCTATTTATAAAGTCCTAAACCTTTTCCTACAAGAAAAAGAATTAGTCAATCCAAAACCTTTTACTAAAAGGAAAACTATTTATGGTATGAAATTTAGGGCAAATAAAATCCAACACCATTTTGCTCACCGTTTTTTCGACATAATAACTGACAGACAGCTTAGGGAATCCTTTTACCGGATGCTAGATCATGTAGACCTTAACTGTATGCTTCATGGGAGTAAAATAGTTGTTTCGTTTGAAGACTGGAAAGAACAAACTAATTACAATGGCTAGAAAAAAGATGATTATCAAATATCCTGGTTTTGGGAGGTACTTATTTCTTGGTTGCTACTAAGTATGTTTTCAGAGTGTTAACTGTAAAGAAATCTACAGCTTTTCTTCTTCGATCTTCTCTTTTTTCGTTGTTTTCGGATGTGGTAGATTTCTGAACTCTTTCTATGTCATTATCCCGACAGCATTTTCAAAGTTTTCTTTTCTATTCCTGCAGATAGTTGTACTATGTCGCGTGAGCAGAAAAATTTGCTTCTCTTCGTCTGAACTTCCATCAAGTCTTTGCCTGTTGAGGGTTTTTGTGGTCAAGATTCTAAACTTCACATCTACCGAACCTCAGACTCTCATGATTACTTGTTTTCCTCGCACACATGTTTTCACCGCTTGTGTTTTCCTCCTTATCTGTCTATGGATGCCATGCAAAATCGTCATAACATAATCACTCAAAATTATGTTGGTTACAGCTTTGGTGCCGAGTAATGTGCAATTCATTGGGTTGCATTTGTACATGTGATTTGTAATATTGTTCTAAATAGATGTAAGAAACTTACTTCTCTAAATGCGACTTAATTACACTAGCAACCTACAGCCAAATTAAATTCAAATACAGGTGTTAAATTTTTCTCCAAAAATATTATATTCTTTGATAATGTATATTCTTCTAGTGTTTTGAGATATTAAGTTCATAGTTTTCTCATAATGGTTTTTTTTCTCTAATAACTCCTTTTTAATTGATAATATAGTTAAATCTATTTAATTTCACTTGAGACATAGTACTCTAGATATGTCAATCATTTAATAATTTTTCTTTTTTTTTTAAAAAATTACTTGGATTGTAACCTTTTAATAAATAAATATTAATTTAAACAATACTTTTTTAATTTATTACCGTTTATGGCAATACTATGTTAAATTTGTAATATATTTTAAAAGTAAATTACGTATGAGATATATAGATGTATTATAACTGCCTATAAAAATATATTATGCTCGTTTGGTAAATAAATTGATACTTGTATAATAAGTGCATTAAAATGTGTTTATATATGTATTATACATCAATAAAACTTGTATCATATGTAAATATAAATTCTCTTTGTGATATGTATTGAACCTATATTATAAATGTATTATAAGTGATCAAGTGAGAAAAAAAAGTCATTTCTATAAATAGTAACATTATTTTATTATACTATATTATGTAAGTTTCCCTTTGGCTTTTTTATATGGAAACATCACTGTTTCTACATATAGCATTAAATAGACAACAAAATAATCAGTACTGAATATTATTTTTTTAAAAAAATATATTGCCTATTGTTATTTAAAATTAATAGGGCCCTTTGAATTTGCAGGGATAAGACACCTACCAATTCTAAAGGATTCAGTTAAACGGTTACATGTACTTGTAATGTATTTATATTTATATAAATATTGTATAACTGGGTATATGTGATACCCATTATCCTCGCGGATCCCATTTTGTGCCAATTACAGTTTTTTCGAACAAGCCTTTGGAGAACACACTTTGCTCTATCAAATGAGTGATCCATAATTGATACAGCTGGCAAGAACTTTATAGTCTCTTTTTTTCGACTATCAAACATCGAAGAAATATTGTAACAAAACAACCTTCAATAAAGCATGCCTTGGTCACCTAACAACCCTTTATTAAAATCTTATCCGAACTTCATAAAGTGGTTCTTTCGGATTTTCTTGAATGTTTCAGAATTCATTGTTGAACTCAACTTCAAAAGAAATGGAAAAATATCTCTTAAGAAAAGCAACCTTCAGTTCCACCTCAATCGAACCAATTCTTGACTGATACTCTCCATTTTAAGAAAATGAAGCATTTGACCTGTCACTTGATATACGACATCTCCTACCTCCATTTGTAGGCAAATTGATTTGACTACGCCTATCTCAATGGATACTTCATTTACTGTGAATGCATTTATGTAACCCACATCACTAACAATTAATTTGTCATCCTCTTGATTCATCTTGTCCTATTTTTGGCAAGCGACAACACAAATAAAAGTAAAAAGAACACAAAAATGAATACAAGTAGAAATTTAAAAATCAATAAAAGACTATTGTTAACCAATCTATGGTAACAACGCCGTCGAAACGCTTAATTGTGTCATATATTTCAGAGCTTAGACAATCATATGTAATAAAATTAGACATCTTATGAGGTCGGGGTCAATCCACAAGGATTGGTAGATGTGACTCTTCTTCAGTGATTTATCTATTTAAACAAATAAGCAAATTGAGTTCTAAATATGTCATTATCCGAGTCTCACCCTGGACTTAGCAGACAATAGAAGAACATTGTTGGTCCCCAAGCGAATCCTCATCTTGGCTAGCTACAAGCGGAAGAATAACCTAAGCATACAAAAGCTTAAAATCTGAGCAAAATCATGAATATGAAATACAAACTCTAACTCAAATGAAGAACTCTGAATAAAATTATATATTAAACTCACCATTAAATAGGTAACTTAAGTCTTTAAAAACATTTAATAAAATAAATGAACAATAAATACTTTTTAACTAAACTAACTATCTATGAAGCCTCTAACTGATAATGATTGAAAGTCGGGACAAGACCCACGACCTCTTGACTAAACTGAAAGTAAATTAAATCCTCCGGAAACAAGGAGGCTCTATTAGGTTGTTGAGCCTGATTAATATATATAACTGTACTATTTATTCTCTATTTATTCTCTGTAACCAAAAATACTTTAATTTATACATTAAATATACTCCACCACCGCCGTGGAAGTTTACTCACGGGGTGTTACCACGAAGTATTGGTTTCTCTCTTTTCCTCCCTAGATCTCTCATATCTTTCTCTTGAAAGTTCTTGTGTTCTTCATTCATTAAGTGTGTGTGCGTGGATTCGATCCTAACAACTGGTATCAGAGCTAAGGAGATTCAACACGATCACTGAAGATGGATAGTTCAAAGCTTGGAATCAAGAAGTTTGATGGATTCAATTTCAGTTTTTGGAAGATACAGATCGAATATTATCTGTACCAGAAAGATCTTCACGAATCGTTAACCGAGGTGAAGCCGGAATCCATGACGGGGGAGAAGTGGAAACTTAAGGATCGCCAGGCTGTAGGGTTGATCTGGTTGACTTTGTCAAGAAATGTGGCGTTCAACATAGTGAAGGAGAAGACTACGTCCGGTCTGTTGAAGGCATTGTCAAACATGTATGAAAACCATCGGCGATGAACAAGGTATATTTGATGCGTAGATTGTTCAATTTACAGATGTCTGAGAATGGATCTTTTCTAATCATATAAACGAGTTCAATATGATTGTAAGTCAACTCAATTCTATGGATATTAATTTCGAAGATGAAATTAAGGCGTTGATTTTGATGTCATTTCTGCCTGAGTCTTAGGAACTGTTCTTGCTGTGATTAGCAGTTCCCGTGGATGTGAGAAACTAAAGTTTGATAAAATTTGTGATGTTGTTCTTACCGAAAGTATTCGCAAACGACAAGTGAGAGATTCATCAGGCCATGCTCTTAGCGTTGACCGAAGGGGGAGAACTAAGAGGAAAGGCCAAAATCAACATGGTCGATCAAAATCAAAGAATTAGGGAAAATCCTCGAACAGATCAAACGTGACTTGTTGGAACTGTGGAGAAAAAGGAAACTTTTGGACGAGCTGTACAAAGCCAAAGAAGAAACAAATTTGAATTTTGGAGATAAAAGTGATTTTGTAAATTCAGTCGAGGACATGTGTGGCCGGTTGAATAATGGATTTTGGATTTTGGTGCATCTTTCCATTCGTCTCCAAGCAAAGAGTTGTTCCAAAATTTCAAATCTGGAAGATTTGAAATTTTGGAAAAGTGTATCTTGCTGATAGTAATGCCTAAGAGATTGAAGAAAAAAGGGATGTTTGCATAAAGACCACCTCGGGAAACTAGTGGACATTGGAGGATGTCAGATATATTCTTGGGCTCAAGAAAAATTTGATCTCTGTTGTCCAGTTGGATAGCATGGGATATGCAACAGAGTTTGGGAAAGATTCGTGGAAGATTATGAAAGGGGCTATGGTAGTAGCTCTAGGCACCAAATCTGGAAACTTGTACACCACTACAGGGTGTATTAACATGGTTGTTGTTGCTAAAGGTGCTTCCGATTCATGTTTGTGGCACAACAGACTTTGACACATGAGTTCTAAAGGAATGAATATGTTGGTTGCAAAAGGAGCATAAGAGGGTCTGATGTCTGTTGATATGGGTCTTTGTGAGAGCGGTGTTATGGGCAAACAAAAAAGAGTAAGCTTCACAAAGACTCCTAGAGAGTCAAAGAATGGGCGGTTGGAAATGGTTTATACAAATGTTTGGGGACCATCTCCTGTATCATCACTTGGAGAATCCAGATTCTATGTTACCTTCGTTGATGATTTCAGTAGGAAGGTACATGTTTACTTCTTGAAGAACAAGTCAGATGTGTTTGCAACTTTCAAGAAGTGGAAAGCTGAAGTTGAGAATCAGACCAGTTTGAAAGTCAAATGCCTAAGGTCTGACAATGGAGGAGAGTATGACAAATCAGAGTTCAAGGCATTCTGTGCAGCTGAGGGAATCAGATTGATGAGAAGAGTTCCTGGTAAGGCAAGGCAGAATGGAATTGCTGAGAGGATGAACAGAATAATGAATCAGTGTGTAAGGAGAATGAGGATAAATTGTGGGTTGCCGAAAACATTTTGGGCGTATTCTGTGAGCACAGATGCATACTTGATCAACAGGGGACCATCAGTTCCTTTAGGTTTCAAGATTCTAGAGAAGGTGTGGACAGGAAAAGAAATCAAGTACTCACACTTGAGGACTTTTGGTTGCACTGCTTATGTTCATGTTCATCCAAAAAAGAGAGACAAACTTGATGCCAAGGCTGTGAAGTATTACTTCACAGGCTATGGTTCTGATTTGTTTGGTTACAGGTTTTTGGATGACAAGAATAGAAAGATCCTAAGATATTGTGACGTGACATTTGATGAGTCTGTCATGTACAATGACAGAGAGCAGAAGGTTCTAGAGATTACAAAGCAAGTGGGAGTTTAGTTTGAGTTGGAGAAGAGTAACCCCGAGAGATGTCGAAGCAGATACTCAACCAACTCCAACTGAAGAATCTGAAGTGGAGAAAGTTACACCTGAGCAGGTGTGAAGGATATCATCCAGAACCATCAGGGCACCAAATAGGTATTCACCTTCATTACACTCTCTATTGCTAACTGGTGAGGGGGAACCAAAGTCCTTTGATGAGGCCGTACAGGTGGAGGATTCGATCAAGTGGGATCAAGCCATGGAATATGAGATGAGGTCACTTGATAAGAACGACACATGAGTGTTGACTGAGTTTCGTGCAGGGAAGAGAGCTTTGCTGAACAAGTGGGTGTTTAGAATCAAGACTGAACCAGATGGCAAAAGAAGGTTCAAGTCTCGTTTAGTGGTTAAAGGATATTCACAAAGGAAAGGTATTGATTATGATGAAATATTTTCTCATGTTGTGAAGTTAACATCTATTCGAATTCTGTTTAGTATTGTTGCATCGGAGAATTTGCATCTAAAGAAAATGATTGTAAAAACAACGTTTTTACATGAAGATCTGGAAAAAGAGATGTATATGCAGCAACCGGAAGGATTTATGGTTCCAGGCAAGGAACACATGATGTGCAAGCTCACCAGGAGCTTGCATGGACTAAAGCAAGCACCAAGGCAGTGGTACAAGAAGTTTTACTCCCCATGACCAAGAGTGGATTCTACAAAGCTGAAAAAGATCCTTGTTGTTACTTCAAGAAATACACTTATTCATATGTCTTTCTACTCTTGTATGTGGATGATATGTTGATTCAAGGATCTAGTATGAGGGAGATTAACAATCTGAAGACAAGGTTGTCTGCATCGTTTAAGATGAAAGATTTGGGTTCAGCAAAGCAGATTTTGGGGATGAAGATTTCTCGGGATAGATCTGCAGGCACTTTAAATCTATCACAGGAGTTGTATATTGAGAAGGTGCTGAGCAGATTCAGGGTTAATGATGCTAAACCCAGGACTACTCCATTGGAAAATCACTTTAAATTGTCAAAGGAGCAGTCACCCAAGACTGCCGAGGAGCGTAATCATATGGCACATATTCCATATGCTTCAACAGTTTGGAGTTTGATGTATTATATGGTCTGCACTAGACCTGATATAGCACATGCAGTGGGAGTTGTTAGCAGGTACATGACGAACCCGGGAAAGAGCATTGGAAGTTTGTGAAGTGGCTTCTAAGATATCTGAGAGGTACATCCAGTACATCACTTTGTTTTGGCAAAGGCAAGGTGACTCTACAGGGTTTTGTGGATGCTGATCTTGGTGGGGATGAAGACTCAAGCAAGAGTACATCCGGGTACATTTACACCATAGGTGGAACAACAGTGAGTTGATTGTCCAGGCTTCAGAAGTGTGTTTCTCTTTCATCTAATGAAGCTAAGCATGTGGAAATAGCTGAAGTTGGGAAAGAGATGATATGGCTAGCAGATTATCTGGAGGAATTGGGCAAGAAGGAGAGTGAGAAGATTCTTTACTCAAATAGCCAGAGTGCCATATAGTTGGTGAAAAATACAGTCTATCATTCCAAGACAAAGCACATATGAAGGCGGTACCATTTCACACGCAGGGCAGTAGAGGATGGTCATATGTGCTTGGAGAAGATAGAGGATGCAAAAATCCCGGGAAACATGTTGACAAAATGTGTTGATGTTTTGAAACTGGGGTTATGCAAAACCTCGTTTGGTCTTTTATAGTTGTTGCTACACATGTTGCGGTGCGGTAAAGATGTTGATGATGAAGAGATTTTTTTTTGGAGAATGTTTTTTCTGGAAGACTGAATCAGTCTCCAAGTGGGAGAATTGTTAGGTTGTGGAGCCTGATTAATATATATAACTATTTTACGCGGTTTAACCTCCGCGTTCAGGTTGCCAGGGGGTTATGGGGGGGCGGGAGCCCCCCATCCGAATGAGTGGTTCGGGGCAGCGCCCCGACTTAAATTATAGGCTGTACTATTTATTCTCTATTTATTCTCTGTAACAATAAATGCTCTGATTTATTAATTAAATATACTCCACCGTCGTGAAATTTTACTCACGGGGTGTTACCACGAAATATTGGTTTCACTCTTTCTCTCTCTAGATCTCTCATCTCTTTCTCTTGAAAGTTCTTTGTTCTTCATTCATCAAGTGTGTGTGCGTGAATTCTATCCTAACAGGATCACCATAGCCAACTCAAACTCTCGGATGTATCAACGAATCTCCCGTTGACGATCCAGAATACCTGTGTCTTCATCATAAGAAGATGCTGTCCAAATAGCTTAGTACGTGGAATATATGAGCATGTAAGAGGAATTCTAAAGTATAGTATAAGCTTGGTACTTGAAAAAAAATGGAAACATACTTACCTCTTTTCAAACCAGAAACTCAATGATAAGATACTCAACTCAGAGATTAAATACGGAACTCAATGAAATGATACTCGACTATGGATACTTAACTCAATATAAAGCAATAATACACATGTTATATATAAAAAATTTATAAAACAGTAAAAGCAACTTAATTCGTTAAAGATTCGACCAAATTGGTCTAAATTATTTTATTTTATTTTTCTAAAAAAAGAGATTCAAATAAGTTCTAATAAATCTAATTTTGTTAAATTCTTAAAACAATTGTCTTAAAACAATAATAATAAAATTGTTCTTTATCTAACTATTGTCTCAAGTTAATCTTGTAAATTATCTTTTTAGAAATTTTTCTAAAAAATAGTCAAAAAAAAATACTTTTGTCAGTGAAGAATAACCGCGTGTTAGCGGACGCTTGAAATGTCTCAAAAAATCTTCTTGAATCAAAAATAAGAACCTCTTACGCATTTTCTCTAAGTTTCTTAAAACTTAATTTGTTAGAGTCTTTTTCACAATTAAGTTTTCTTATTTTTATAAGAAAAATTAAGGGACACTCTTTTTCTAAGTAATTTTTTAAAATTTTTTATACTTAGAACATTTCGAAAGTGATTCTTCGAAAGATAGTGAAATTAAGACATAGCATAGAGAATATCTCAAATAAGAGTAAAGATTATATATTGTATTTTTATATACATTATTGAGTTAATATCTTCTATATATGATGATTTAAACATTGCATTTCTTACTATTGCTTGTGTATTGAATTGAGTTGATGTGAGTACTTTACCAATCTTGTTTGTTTAATTATGTATGTTTCAGTTCTTCTTGCATGATCTTACATTTAATTTACTGATGTCTTTTGACCTCTCATCATTTATGATGCAGATACATGTATTCAGCATTATGAATAGACGCTTCGTTGAGATCACTCTACACAAAGTTATCTTTTGGAGTGTCTCCTTGTATCTTCGAGGACTTCACTTTTTTTTTTTTTAGTAATTTTGAGATGTTGTGGGTATTGTCCCGATATCCTTTTTGAATAGCAGAGGCTTCAAAGGTAGTTATAGTTAAGAACTCTTCCAGTATTTATTTTGTTTCAAGTTGTTTTACAAACTATAAATATTTTTATTGAGTATTTTCCAGATCTTATGAGTTGAGGTAATTAAGCTTAACGAATTTAATTAAGTTTCAAGTTTGTAAATATTTGAGTTAGTCTTCTTCTTGTAGTCAGCCAGGATAAGGGTTTGCTTTTGGGGACCAACAATGATTCTCGAGTGCCGACCACGTCCAACATATATGCTCGCGTTATGACAAACTTAGATGTTTCTAGCACTCGATGGTTGGTTCCTAAGGGAACCCTCATCCTCACATATTTAATCAATTTAAATTTAAATTGTATATTTATTATATGCTCATTCAGATGTTGAAAGACAAACATTCTAAATCATTCAGTATTCAAATCTAAAGACAATATCATAATCATTAATATGTGCAGTCTAGTTTAGACGTCTAAATCTTTATTAAAACAAATAAGACCTTACTAAAATAAATCAAAACTTTATAAAATAAAATTTAACATCCCATTATTCAAAAAAATTCTAAAAGTTACATCTTACTCATTTTTAATCTGTTTAACATAATAACATATTAGCAAAAATTATTACATGGAGATATTATGAAAAAAAACAAATAAATTCAAACTTTAAATATTTGATTTCCAAAACAGATAATAGTAGAAGCAGTATGTTTTCAACATATAACAAAATCCACATAGATTCATTTAGTGATGCAACATATTTGGGGAAACCGTGAGAGAATCAAATCTTGTTTGGGTTATTGTTGTTTTCGAGTGACTTAAGTATACAAATAAAGTATCTTAATTACCACAATATGACAATAATTTTTCTTATTCACCTATATAACGATAGTTTTTTTCAATGTTATATTTTATATTTTTAAAAAACGTGGATTCATGCTCCACAATTTTTTATATTCTCCATTTTCCTCAAATTTCATGATTCTTTCCTATCAATAAAAAGTTTCTTCAGAAATATAAAACTCTATTTCCATTCATTCAGATTTAGATTTACTTTTCAATCATGGATATCAATAACTATTCAATCCTAATTCATTATAAAGGACATTGGGACACATCTCTTCATTACACTATCAATATATAATTGACGTTTTTAATCGTGTAATTGTAAAACGTTATTATTGTTGCTGATACTCAACAAAGTCAATATTTGGGATTTTTTTACAAAAATATATTTTTCTATTTTTCCTATGATTTTGAGATTCGGAATACAAATAATATTTAGTGATTGTCTTTTTTGGTAATTGAATTGGTGAATGTAATATTTTTTTAACTATCATACTTATTGAATGAAAGTTCATATGCTACTACTTTTTTATTGGTATCGTCCGGTAAAAGTTGTAACTTTCAACTTTATGATAAAACAATGGATTAAATTTTGATACAGAATAAAGGATTAAACACCATATTTACGTTACAAATCACTTTCAAAAAATATGTATTAATCAATTTTGTAAATGAAAATGCATGACTGCATTCGGAGTTGGTTTTATTTGGTGAATTTAAACGTTTTAATTATTTGGTGAACTGCTGGTTTTTCTTTTCTGCGGTATCATTCAGGTTTGACTGTATTGTAGTAAATAATAATGGTGAATAAAGTGATCATATGTTGGTGCATAATGGTGTTGTAAAGACCAAATTTAAGTTACAATTTAGCTTGCCAGCATAAACATGCTTTCGTCCCTAATATTTGACAAGGGAACTGACCATTCTACTAGAATCTACATTAAAAAAAATAGCAAAAAACAACAACAATCTTTAGACAAAAATCTAGAGTGTGTATATGTCACGACCCAAAATCGGGGCCGCGACTGCACACCCCATTTACCCTCCTATGTGAGCGAACCAACCAATCTAACCTTTAACATTTTAATACATTATCACAAAAGAAATGCGGAAGACTTAACTCATTAATAAAAAACAATTCAAAACTATTATTATTATCCCCAAAATCTGGAAGTCATCATCACAAGAACATCTATCTCAAATTACTAAACTAAAACTGTCTAAGAAGCTAAAACAACCACTAGCTAGTCCATGCCGGAAGTTCGAGGCATCAAGACTTGAAGAAGAAGACCCAGTCCAAGCTAGACGCGTTAGCTCACCCTGAATTTCCGATGGAGTGAAGACTGGCTAGATCTACTGTTGAGTTGAAGTTGACGGGACGTTTGCTGCATTACACAAATAACAAAGAAGAAAACATAAAAGTAGGGGGTCAGTACAACCACAAGTACGAGTAGAT